>JAGHPS010000974.1:0-127428 GCA_020976635.1 Castanea crenata
TAAATAAGAGGGGTTTTTTTAAAGGTGTTTTTTTTTTTGAGTGGAGGGTTTTTTTTTTAAAGGTTAATAATGATTTACATTTATCATAATTCGGAATTGCTATAAATAAGAGTTTGAAAACTAACGTGAATGTGATCCTATTTTGTTTGTAATATTTTAAAAATAAAAATTTTTAACCTGGGTTTAAAAAAATGAAATATTTTTGGTCAATTAAAAAATAAAGAAAGAGAAAAGTTTAAAAGTGAAGTTTGCTTCTAAATAAATGGGTTAGTGAGAGAGTAATCTTATTTTATAGGTAATGTTTTAGTGGAAGTTAAAGATGTATATTTACTTTTTTGTCCTGTAGTTTTGTCTCTACTTAAATTATGAAAATAGGGGTATTTTGGA
Organism: Castanea crenata; assembly: GCA_020976635.1. Lineage (NCBI taxonomy): Eukaryota > Viridiplantae > Streptophyta > Magnoliopsida > Fagales > Fagaceae > Castanea > Castanea crenata. Next base: position 388 of record JAGHPS010000974.1, read on the forward strand.
GAAAAAAAATCCAATTCAAATAGGGGGTAACCCCTTAAATAGTAGTATAGATAGATGATTAATGTTTCTAAGCTTTAAAGTGAAGTCTAAAGGGAAACAATAAGATTAAAATTGGTTTAATCCTATAGAATGAAATAAAAAAGACGTATAATCATGTCACTTAAAACAACATACAATTGTGTAATTGAAATATCACAAACAGATAAAAGAAGGAAATATATTTATTAAGAATGCCTATTTTAGTCTTGAAATTTATGAAGAAAAATTATTACTTTTTGATGGGAAGGATTCTTCTGTACATTGAAGTGTGAAAGAAAGGTTTGCATGACCATGCCAGTGCTTCTTCTCTCTTACGTCGTCGGCTACTAAGTCATTGATAGAGTGGATGAAGACGCCAAGGCTCGGTCTATTGGGATGATAATTCTGATACGATCCGTTGATTCCTGTTGAAAAAGCATGTGTTCTAAAAATTTTAAGTAAAAAATAGAGATAAAAATGAATAAATATAAACAATGGGAGATGTTGATAAGGGATTTACCATCAACATTTGCTTTGTGTTTTTGAAAAACAGTTTGAGGGAGGAGAAGTTTGTGTTGTTTTTATAGCAAGGAGAAGTGTTGGTGCTTGTCAGCTGTGGAAATTATTTGAACGTGAATTAGTAAAAGACGTGCATGAAGGAAACTGTTAAAAACTATTTAGTTTGAAGTTAATCACTTTGTTTTAAATTTGATTCTTTTTGTTTGAGATAAAAAAAAGAAAAAGAAAAAAAGAAACGTGCTTGATATTTTTTTTTTGATGAAAAAACGTGCTTGATTTTTTTTTTTTTTTTAATAACAAAACGTGCTTGATTTTGTTAGGAGAGGTATATGTTAATAATTTGCTAAATTTAAGAATATGGATTGGAAGTTATAGTAATAGTTTTTTAGTAGGAGTGTTTTCTATCCTTTAAATTCAAAATAAATAAGAAGATATTTGAAAAAAAAAAAAACAAACAAACAAACGTGAGATCATGGAGTAAGGAAAACAAATTCTATTAAAAAAAAATTGAAAATGTTTAGCCAAGAGAGTAGTCCTATTTATCACCCCAAAAAAAGTGGTATTGTTTTGTTGGCAATGTTTTAATGGGAGTTAAAAGACGTAGTTTTACCAAATTATCCTTTAATTTTGTCTTTACTTAAACCTAGGGAAATAGGGGTATTTTGGAAAAAAAAAATCTGGTCCAAATAGGGCCCCTTAAATAGTAGTATAGATAATAGCAAGTGGTAGTGAGATTTAATCTCTACATTTTATTTAATTAGTAGGTGATGTGGCAGATTCTCATTAAAACAAAAGGAGATTCCGGTTAAAAAAATACTAGAAGTAAGCCAAACCCGATTGTATTTATAGTTTGTAGTTCACAACACACCATCCTAGGACTATGTGTAATTGTTTACGTGGCAATATGTTAGTGTGTACAATTATATTTTTTTTCACTTTCTTATATTATGTTGACAACTAATAGTCCCGGTAAGAGATTTTTAGTCACACTGTTTAAGTGTTATGAATATACGTATTGTGGTGTTTAAATACTGAAAATTATTGTTTAAGTAACAGTACTAAACGGGCCCTGAACTTTCCTAATCCTCCATGTTGATGTTGTTTATGTAGGAATCTTTTTAGAGTAGAAGTAGAATATTTATTTATTTTTTAATCTTAATCCTGTCCTTTTTAAGAGAAACAAGAAACTAAAACAATTGTTTTATTGTTAATTATACCACATCTAAAGTTGTAAAATAAATTTTAAGGTATTAACAGTATCAATCTGATTTCACATTTCTCTCCAAAAAAATAAAAAATTGATTTCACATTTATTGATGATATTAATTTAGTTTCTCAATATTTACATCACCCTACTCAGATATGAAATTAATCTCCAAGTGAATTAGGCACGTTGAAATATTAAAGGGGTAAGTGAGGTTGGGTGGCAAGTTGAGTTTTTTCTAAAACCACCAAAACCTAACTCAACCCACCTATATATATGTATATAATATTTTTTTCTTGTTTCATTCTCAATCTAATTTCACAAATCGACATTGACCTGCTTAAAAAGCATGTTGCTGAAATGTCATGCTATGACATTTGAGTGACTAATTGACAATAATTCATGAACCTTTGAAGACCAAAATATTTTGATTAATGAAATGTCAGTTTTGGGCGGTTACTTATATATCAAAGTCAAATTTCCAACTGAAGCAGAGACCACTTGATTCACCTATAGTAGGAATCAAAATATGCCTAACAGAACTAAGTTTTGAATTATTAATTTCATTTTATTAACTTAGTTTCTAATTTCTATGCAAAAAAAAAAAAAAAAAAAAGAGAGAAGAAGAGAGTTTTATTAAACTTGTGGTCCGTTTGGTGGTATTATTCTAGTAACGTTGTTTATATTTTTTAAAAATATATATAAATAAAAAAGTGTATATATATATATATATATAAAATGTTATTTAAATATTAAAAATTATTATTTAAAATACACTACTAAACAGTCTTTTATTTTCACGATGCTAGATTCACCTTCATCTATGCAATCTCTTCAATGATTCCAAGGTTCAAATCGAACCAATAACTTGGAGTCATCACTTTTGTATTATCAAAAAAGTTTTCTGCGTTATAAAAAAAAAGAAAAGAAAGTTTTCTACTTTATTTTCCTCTCTGCTGGGCTTAAGGGACCATCATAGAGAATTTCAGCCCAACTTAGGAATTTTGTTTGACTAGAAATATCTGGGATGGGGATTGTTGGGCCCAACCTAATGAGAAGCTGCGAAGTTAACAAGTTTTGTTCGACCAATCACATCACAGCTACACTTTATTCACGTGATCTGATCTGATCTGCTGCTGAATTTGACAAGTCCATTTCAGATCTCGAGGCAAATTGATCAGACAACAAAAGGTTAAGGCAAATTGATCAAATAATTGTACCACTTAAAACTTTTTTTTTTTTTTTGAGGAACTTGTATTACTTAAACTTAAAAGGTCAAAACAGTCTCTTCTCTCTACTGTGCTGGGCTTACAAATTAAGTACACACTTAAGAACATTAAAATTAAATTAAAGAAATCTTGATTTCCTTGATTAAAATTAAAAAAAAAATTCTTTTATGAGTAAAAAATATATAAAACGCGTTACTTTTTCTTTTCATAAGTATTCGATTCAGAATATACAAAAAAAGAAAAGAAAAAGAAACTCTCTCTTGAGCTTCATAGTACTCCCAGTTCCCAGATTCTACCTCTGCTCTTTCTCTGGGCTGCATATACTTGTTTGCAAACTACTAGAGTAAGTGCACTTTGACATGTCTCTCATGCTCTTGATTTTTTTTTTTTTAATATTGCCTAAATAATTATTTATTTACACAACATAAAAACCAGAAGAAGAAAAAAAAATTGATGTCTACCACTATCGAGAAGATAGACAAAAATAAGGATCTATAACGCTTAAAGCATACTTTTCTTGGATTAATTTATTAGATCCAGTTCTCTAGCCAATGATATAACCAAAAGAGCCACCTTTTTTTTTTGTTTATTTTATTATACGTGCATGCTCAGATCTAGTCATTACAAAATGTAGGAATTAAGAATATTTAACAATTGTTGAGCTTGTTGAGAACTGAAACCGATGCAGAGAGTATAGGTAATTAGGATTTCTATATCACATCATATCATTATTATATGAATATAATATGTGATAAATTGCTTTAATATTTTATATGATGTGAACAATCCTTCACTCTTCAGACTTTTAATCAAAAAAAAAAAAAAATCCTTCTCTCTCCTCATATATATGTTTAATTATATTAGAGAGAGAGAGAGAAACAAACTGATTAATTTTTTTTTGGATCAATATGTTAAGAGCCACCTTTGGTAGTCATTGCAACATGAAGGAATGGAAAGTAACAATTTTTGAGAACTGATACTGATACAGACAGTTTGCAAATAGGATTATTATATTATATCATTAATTTTATCTGAATTAATTTATATCTGATTTTTATATTATTTATTTATTTATTGCAAGGAAAAGGAAGTATGGGTAGAGAGAGAGATCCGTTTTGGGCTCATGCTGAGAAAGTCAATGGCTGTTTAAAATTCAAGTGCAATTATTGTAAACGAGATTTTGCTGGAGGTGCATCAAGGATTAAAGCACACTTGGCTGGAGTTTCAGGTCATGACATTGTGGCATGTGATGCTGTGCCTCCGGATGTTCGAAACCGAGCTCGAGCAACTCAAAAAAAAAGAGAAGCTCAAGCAACTCAAGGGACCAACAAAAAACTTAAAAGTGCATCAACCTCGGCTTCAAAATTAAAAAATAAGGTGATTATCTAATCCCAACTCTATACATAGTTATTTATTTCTAATAAAACCAATGCTTTTTAATTAACCCTTTGCAAACCTTTTCATACTATTTTCTCTTTCCAGGGTAAGGAAGAATATATGGCTGAAATTGTCCTCAATGATGTTGTGGACAGACTAATAGCCAATGCGCTTTCACTACATGCCAGTGAGTATATCGGTTTTGAGTCGAGTTTCAAGGTGGAGTTGAAAAATCTTCTTAAAACATTATTCAAGATTGAATTCTTGTTAGATGATGCTCAAAAGAGGCAATCAAGTGATGAGTCTGTGAGGATCTGGCTAATGGAGCTTAGAGATGTAGCTTATGATGCTGATAATGTGCTAGACGAGTTTAGCTATGAAAGTCTTTCGCAAGAGGTACAGATTCAAAATCTAATGGTGGATCAGGTGCGTAGCTTTTCATTTTGCAATCCTAATAAAGTTAAGACCATCAAACAGTTATTGGATAAAATTGATAAAATTGTGCATGACGTAGCTGGCTTTGGTCTTAGAATGGAGTTGGTGAATTCAAACCCCAAAATTAGCTTGGACATGAATATAGACCACCTTCTCGATGATTCAGAAGTTGTAGGAAGAGAATACGATGTCACAAAAGTGGTAAACGTACTTATTAGTTCAAGCAATCAAGAAGTTATCTCTGTTCTCCCTATATTGGGTATGGCAGGTCTTGGAAAGACAACTTTAGCAAAACTTGTGTATAACAATGAACTAATAAAGAAACATTTTGATGTACTAGCATGGGTAAATGTTGGTATACATTTCGATGTTGAAGGGATTTTAGGAGAGATTCTTAAATTTCCTGTAAAAGACTTGAGTTATTTAGAATGCGATGAAATGCTTCAAATATGTGAAGAAAAGTTGAGAGTAATAAAATATCTTCTCATACTTGATGATGTGCAGGATGGACATCTTGAGAAATGGGATACTTTAAAGGATTACTTGTCAAAATTTAGTTCAAGCATAGGAAATAATATTGTTGTTACAACACGTAGTGAGAATGTGGCTGAAATTATGGAGACACATCCCAGACATCAGTTGGAAAAATTATCAAAAGATGATTGTTGGTCCATATTCAAGAAAAGAATATTCACAAATGGAAGAATTCCATTTCCTTTAGATTTGGAGGCTATTGGCAGGGAAATTGCTAAAAGATGTGGAAGGGTTCCATTGGTTGCAAGAGTTTTAGGGGGAATAATGTGCTTTGAATTTGACAAAAACAAATGGCTAGAGATTCAAAATAATAAAATTTGGGACTTGTTGGATGAAGATAGTAGTAACATCTTTCTTGTGCTTAAGTTATGCTTTGATTATCTTCCAACACCATCTTTAAAACGATGTTTCGCATATTGTTCAATATTCCCTAAAGATTATGACATGAAAAAGGATGAAGTAATTCAGTATTGGATGGCTGAAGGGTTTCTTGGACCATCTAAAGAAGCTAATATGATGGAGGATATTGGTAACATGTATTTCAATATTTTGTTGGCCACTTCCTTTTTTCAAAATGCTACAAAGGATGCCTATGGTGAGATTATTAGTTGCAAAATGCATGATTTGGTGCATGATTTTGCCATCTCAATTTCAAAATCTGAAACTATGATTTTGGAGGGAGATTCTGTGGATAATGTTAGTAAAGTACAACCTTTATTTGTCCGATTTGATGGCAAAACAACACCAAGAACTTCATTTAGTAGAGATAGTTTCATAAAAATGCGCACATTAATTTCAAAAAATCTAGACTTTGATGACATGTTATCAAATTTTAAATGCTTACGTGCTTTAAAATTATTTGGACATAGTATAATAAGGTTCCCAAATTCAATTGAGCAGTTGATACATTTGAGGCTTCTTCACATCTTAGACACTGAAATTAAGGAATTACCAGTATCCATTACCAAACTCTACAATTTGCAAACTTTAAGAATTGAAAAATGCCCTAAACTCATGAAGCTTCCGGAAGACCTAAGCAATTTGATTAACTTGAGACACATTATTATTCCTTGGTCAAGCATATGGTCCAAATATTGGCTACTAAAAAATATGGGACGGTTGACTTGCCTTCAAACATTGAAATTCTTTCGTTTGGGTCAAGGTGAAGGTTATAGTATTCAAGAAATAGGACCCTTAAAGAATCTCAGAGAGATAGACATATACAATTTAGAGAAGGTGACATATGAGGAAGAAGCCAAAACTGCAAAATTAAAAGAAAAGGAAATATTAAAGTTGGGATTATACTGGAAATGTGAATTTTCAATCACAATGGACCGGTATGATAAAGATGAAAAGGTATTGGAAGGTCTCCATCCTCACCCAAATTTGAAAAGCTTAACAATCGAATGGTATAGAGGAAAGAAATTCCCATCTTGGGTTAATGATTTGTCACAATTTCACAATCTGATTCATATCAAATTGAATTGGTGTATAGAATGTGAAGAAGTTCCCTCTCTGGGGCAATTTCCCTGTCTTAGGGTTCTTGAAATAGACAATATGCCCAAGGTAAGAAGTATAGGATGTAAGTTTTACCGTTACAGTGATGGGAGTTTAAGAAATACTCCTACATTATTTCCGGAATTGAGAATACTCAAATTGAAGGCTATGAGAAGACTAGAAGAGTTGACAAACGCAGGTGAGGTGTTGACGGTGTTTCCTTCCCTTGAGGAGTTAACCTTATATCAGTGTTCGGATCTGAAGTATTTGCCAGGTGTCCCGTCAGTTATTCGACGCTTGGAGATAATAGGGTGTGGCATTGATGAACTACCCAGTGGGCTACAATTCTGTACATCTCTTCAATATTTGAAGATTGAGTACTGTCTGAATCTGAAATCAATTCCAGAATCACTGCACACCTGCGTTTCCCTTCAAAAGTTTGTAATACAAGATTGTCCTCGCCTGAGTTCTTTGCGAGGTGTCCCGTCAGTTATTCAACACTTGGAGATAAAAGGGTGTGGCATTGATGAACTACCCAGTGGGCTACATTTGTGCACATCTCTTCAATATTTGAAGATTGGGTACTGTCCGAATCTGAAATCAATTCCAGATTTAGGAGAAGTATTTCATTCTCTTATTCATTTAAAAATTGGCAACTGTCCTGATCTAAGACTGAAGCTTTTGCGAGAAGGCCGCTTAAAGGCTTTGGTAATTGGTGGGTTTATTGAAGAGCTGGATGGTTTCCCGATTCTGCGTTATCCTTCCATTCGATACTTGCACGCGTCCCTCAAAAAGCTAATATTGCTTGGGAGGCCTACACTCAACTCTCTCCCGAACGAAATTCAACTCTTCACTGCCCTTGAAGAGCTGCAGATACGGAATGAAAGCTTTGCCTGATTGGTTCAGCTATCTTTCTTCTCTTTCTTCTCTTCAAAAGCTGTTTCTTTATCACTGCAAAAAGCTGATGTATCTTCCCATTCTACACCTCACCAATTTAAAAGATCTGCGCATTTTTCATTGCCGCAATTTAGAGAAAAGATATGCAGAAGGGAGCGGCGCTGAGCGGTTCCAAATTGCCCATGTTCCAAACATCAGTGTCGATGGAGAATGCATCCAAGGGAACAATTCTGAGGACTCTGACAGCTCTTACGACTCTGACAGCTCTTACGACTCTGATATTGAATTTTTCGACAATGAAGATGATTAGTAAGTGTACTTATATCTGGACTAGAAGTATATTCCATTTCCTACTGGCCCCCAATTTATTTATGTCATTTTTTTTAAACGGGCTATTCTTAAATTTCACATCTTAACATTCTAAGTTAATTATAAAAATAAATAAATATTTTAGATTAATGCATATTGAATTAATTAATAGAAATTTATCTCACCAACCACTCTGATTACTGGAATTTTTCAAAAAATCTGAAACTTTGCACTTCACAATGCATGTCCTCCTGGCAATTATCAGAGCCTGATTTTTGTCCATTCATGATAACATACATACTCATTCTTTTTCTCAGCGTTTCTGAAGATGAAGTTGACGACTTTGAAGACGAAGATGACTCTCACTACAAGTATATATTCCATTTCCTACTGGCCCCCAATTTATTTATGTAATTTTTTATTTTTAGAAGGGCTATTCTTAAATTTCACATCTTAACATTTTAGATTAATTATAAAAAAAAAAAAATTAGATTAATGTTTCTTGAATTAATTAATAGAAATTTAACTCACCAACCACTCTGATTACTAGAATGTTGCAAAAAATCTGATCTCAGCCAATGCTCATAAAATTTGTTAGATTAATCCATTCATGATAACATACATACTCATTCTGTTTCTCAGCATTTCTTTTAACCTTCACTTATTGGTGTCAAATTGATTATGTCCATTGATAAAAACATACTCATTCTTTTCAATTTCATGAGCTGGAATTCTAATATAATACATGGAGCAGTTCTTGTTTTCAGGGCTTGTAAAAGTTGGAAATAGATTTTGTTAATTTGGGCTGCAGGGTCATATTTCCTATGTTTATTTGAGTGAATTTATTGTGGGAAAGTGGAGTTGGGTTGCATAAGAATGACATTAGACATTGGGTGGGAGAAGGTCTTGCGGATTTTTGTTTTCATGTTTAGGTTGGTAGGTCAGTTTTACTGGTCCATGAAAATATGTGATCTCCAGTTCTACTAGTGGAAGCAAAGCTTAAATTTCTTATAAAGTTTTAGACAGCATTGAAGGTGTTGATGGTTCTAATATATTTATATATCGGTTTTAGCTTTTGAAGGTTTCTAACACATTTAAATTTTTTTGGCAAAATCATGAAGCTTTCAAGAAGATTCCATCTTGGAAATTAACCAACTCGATGACAACTGGTGCCAAGGTACTTCAGGTTTGGAAAATAACCAACTCGATGACAACTGATGCCAAGGTACTTCAGGTCTGCTTTCACTTTACCATTTCAGATACGTGCATATAACTTACTTCTTAATTAATTGGTGCTTTGCGAGATCCAATTCAGTTAATATATATTTGTACAGTGACTGGGTTCTGTACCCATTGCGCCTATCTGCATAGACAAAATTGTTAGTCTATGTAAAGGTGTGCATGTCAACTCCATATATGTGTTCATATGTCACCAAGACAATGTATAGAGTTAGATTGAGTAGTCAGATCACAGAATTATGGTTTGACACTCTTTGACATGAAAGTCATTTTGTGCATCAGGTATTATTACAGCTTAACCTAAACAAATGTCCTTTGCTTTCACTCTTTTAATTAGTAACATGTATATATTAAACTAATTGACTTATCAAAAAAAAATATATTAAACTAATTGCTAGGAGCATGGGATGTTAAAAAACTAACATGTGGACACTAGGGACAGCATATCTATTGTGTTCAGTTGGAGGAAAAATTAATTTACTTATGGAGTTTTAATCTAGCTGCAAGCTAATGGAAGCTTATAAGATTTGGTAAGTTTTCTCAAATCATCTCTTATGTTTGAATAATTAGAGTACTAATTCAATCTGATAAGTATATCATTCATGCCAAAAAAGTTTAACAATTTTCAGATCTTAATGGTCAGAAGTTTAAAATAATCTCTACTGTTTTGTGTGGTGGGTGAAGATGACACACCATTAGCACCAGCTGCAGTGGTTGAAGTTGCATACTGCATTTTCTACAATTTTCATGGCCTTGTACTGGTTGATTTACACGTGGGTATCACCTGTGAGGTTTCTCTGTTAATTATTCAGAATCTATAAGCAAATAATTAAAGATAACAATGAATTAAAAAAAATAAAAAATAAAAAATTGAGAGGAGAGAATGAGAGAGTGAATACAATATTTGCAACACTTTGAAACCTTGAGTAAAAGACTATGAAGCCTTTTCTTTAGTCCATTAACCCTCATAAAATTAGATTCAATTAAGGTTTTCCATCTATTTTGGTGTTTTCTTCCTGTAAGCTTTATGTTATTTTCATACCCAATAGGTGACCATTTTGATTGATCTAGATCGTGCAATTGTTTGGAGGATAGATCCCACTCACTTGCATATATGGTGATGGACCAGTATCTATAAACTGACCCCGTTGTTGAAACATCCTGACAACTTCCATAGCAATTTAGAAAAGGCAAGATGCAATAAATGTTAATATCTCACTGAAGTGCCTGGTTATGCATAACTTTGCTAATTTCTTAATTATTTTATATTTATTTTATTTTAACAAATGCGTAAGTTGTGATTCTTGTGAATGAGGTGGATGTTATTGGTTATTGAGGATGCTAACCAAAAATTGATCACATAGATTCAGGTTCTACTTGGTTTAATATTTATTTTTTGAAACTATAGACAATTAATGACCACTTAAGTCCTGTGATGAAACCTTTGGTTCCATTCATCACAGATGAAACCTTTTGTCAATCGTAGTTAGTCCCCACAAGAGATAAAAGGAGCTTTGGAGATCGAGGACTCTATTTGGATCTTCCATGATTGTTTTGAGCATACTTTTGAAATAGGCAATCATACTTCTAGTTGACTCCTATTTCTTCATTCCTCTATTCTGTTTTCCCAAGACTCTTTACTTCATGACATAATTGTATTGATGTCATGTGTATGCAAATGCAATTGAGACAATATGCCTATTGTTTCCAGCTGGCAGAACAATTGATTATAATTGCAAGCTGATGAACAGAGGAGGAATGTATGTACTTAATATTGAGAGAGCAATCTTCGAGGACAAGGAGGAAGCTGGGGTTGGGCTGATAATCAGAGTTGCACGGGACTACTTATAGCTGTGATGAGTAAGAGAAGTTTGTTTATGAATCCAACGAAATCGAGGTGATTGTTGCTGACTGCTGATAGAGTGCTGAGTTTTGCAAACTATCAAATATATGAAGGTGCATATGATCTGTTTGCGTCTGGGAAAATAATCAACTCGATTCAACTGATGCCAAGGTACATGTGATCTGTTTTTCCTTTACCATTTGGGATTTGTATATATAATTTACTTTGAGCTGTATTTATATATAGTCAGTGTGTTCTGTAGCCAACGTGCATATCTGCATAAACAAAACTTTTGGTCCATGTAAAGTTGTGCATGTCACCAAAACAATGTATAGATTGAGTACAACTGGATTGATGAATTGTAGTTTTACAATTTTTGATATGAAAGTCATTCTGTGTGTCTAGTATTGTTATTGCTTAGCTTGAATAGTGTGAAATGTCCTTTGCTTTGACACTTGTAGTTGCTGATATGGATATGACAAACTAATTGCTAGGACCCTAGGATGTTAAAAAGCTAACAAAACTAACAAAACATGGATTCTCATTGTTGAGAGAATTAAAAGACTATTCAATTAGTTAAATATGTTGCCTTGATATGCAGGCACTGGGTACAGCATATCTATTGTGTTTAGCTGGAGGAAAAATTTATTCATGGAGCTTTAACACTGCCAAGAAAATGGAAGAGAAGAATATCTGTCACTGCCCCAAATTAAAGGAAAGATGTGCAAAGGGGAGCGGTGCAGAGTGGGTGGTCCGGGATTTCATTTTTTGTTAATTTTATCAAAGAAGAAGCAGTTTGAAGATCATATACATTATTAAGATGGATAACCAGTAAGTTCTCTCACCTCATCCTCCTTTCTTTTCTAATACTCTCCTTAACAACAACATAAGAGTGTTTTTTTTAATTTCTCCCAATTCCTTCATTTCTCCTTTAATCAATAAAAAAGTTGCCATTAAGTGCAGACACTAGGGACAGCATATCTATTGTATTCAGCTGGAGGAAAAATTTATTAACTTATGGACTTTTAATCTAGTCACAAGCTATAGGAAGTTTATGAGAATTGGTAAGTTTCCGTAATCTTCACTTGTCTTCAAATATATGAAGTACTAATTCAATCCAATAAGTATACCGTTTATGCCAATTATCCCCTCTTCCCTTTCACTTTTCCTTACAATAGCATCTATTTCATCTCGGTATTCTGATGATATTCTAATACTTGTAGTATTCATGTGTTGATGTCATTGTATCAATGTTGTAAGTGATGCACTTGACATTTCTTCTAATGTAAAAGCCACCAGAATTCCTTATTTATCAGAGGATTTTTTTTTTTCCAATGTCAAGGATACTTCACACACCACCCATTTTGGAGCCTAATCTTCTTTTGGTTGTCAGAGCTGTTTGGCCAGATTTGACACCTATATGTGCTCAGTTGGAGGCATTAAATTTTGACAATGTTGGAGCCTCTGCATATGTTCTGTGGTAACTTTTCGTCTTTGTAAGAGCTGAAGTTCTGGAACAAGAATTGCTACTACCTACCAACAATGCAGGAGGTGCCCTTGCTTTCTATGGAAAGCTAAATGGAAAATTCCCGGAGTGGTTGGCAAAGCTGGATGCTTTGTTTATTACTGTTTGCTAGAGTTCCATTGGTAGAAGATTGGTCATATTCCAAGAATCACAATGGGGAAATTTAAATTGGTTCCAATGCAATTGACTTAGTGAAATTTGTAAGTTCTCTCATTAATATCTTCTCTTCTGATTTCTCTCTTCCAACAAAGCCTATTGTCAATCCTAATTTTTTGTTTTTTCTACTTTAAATTTGTATACAAGTTTCTAAATTTGTTGTTCATATACTATTTCCAGATTTGGTTATCCATCTGTAAACACGAAATCTCTACACCTTCATTTTCCAATTAGCAATATCACTTCAATTTTATTTCAAACTTGTTTACAATGTAGTGCAACAAATTTTTCTGGGTAGTGAATGTAGGCCCTCATATATATATATATTTCTTTCTTTTTTTCAGTCAATTTCTTTATTTTTTATTTTTGGTTAGTTCTTATTAAAAAAAGAAGGTTAGTTTTACATATAAATTTCTGGTGTACTTCTTACTATTGCATTTTCCCTTATAAAGTTTTGACTTGTCAGTTTTCTAATAATTAAGGCGCCTTATTTGTACAAATTTCAAGTCATTTCTATAGTATCACTTTGACCCTTACTTTGTATGTCATAATTGTTTTTGAATTTTTTTTTCAAACTTTAGAATAATTGATTGCATCAATTATTTATTTTACCCCAATCAGAGTTGTGCATGAACTTAAAAGTCCCATATATTGTACCCCATAAGGAATTATCTTGAGACTCAATTCAAATTGAACCAGACCCTGATTGCATTTTTGTTTTTCTGAGATCAATTTATGACCATGGATATGACATAGTACCAGTAATTAGAATACTTGAAGATTGCACTGAAAATATATTGATTTTATTGTCTTGAGTTCTCTCTCTCTCTCCTAAAAAAATTCTGGTCGTAGGTCATATTGAACTATATCATATACTTGTTTTTAAGTTTTTACTAGTATGCATAGTTGACAACACTTCTGCCAAAGCATTAGGTGAGGCCAAGGATTTTCTTGTACATAGGCCATAGTTTCATCCATTCTTTATATAACTAGCAATAATATTTTCCATAATATACGGATGCTTGATAATTCTTCTGCCTTTCAAATCATATGTTATTTGTATGGTTTCCTAGCATAAGGCTTTCATGCAAATGACTTCAACAGCTTTTGGGATTATGAGGTAGAGATCTATAGATAGTCTTTTTACTTGTTGGTTGTCATTAAATTCATTTATACACATCTCTATTAGAAAATTTGAAAGTACCATATTTAGTTAAGGTTTTCCACTATTGTGTGGTTTTCTTCTTGTAACCTTGACATGATGGTCTAACCCAACAGGTGACCATTCTGGTTGCTCTAGATCATGCAAATAGTTGTAGGATTGTTCTTGATCCCTTAGATATAAGATAACGGGCCTTTTCCCTATAAACACTAAATTTCTTCTCTTTAATAGTTTTAATACATTTTGGTTGAGAATTTGGTTTTGTACTACCTATCAAAAAAGTTACTATTTTTAGTACTAATATAAGTAGTTCAAGCTACCACAGTGTTGATACATTCTGATGACTTCCATAACGATTTAGAAAAGGAAAAATGCATCATAAGCTCCAATATTGTTGTTTCTTGATCCTTTTTACACAGCAGATTAGTAAGGAAGTTGCCCCTGAAACTGGATAAATGCATGATTCTGATAGTTTCTTAATTTTTTTGGATATGAACAAATGGGTGAGCTGTGATTCTTGTGAATGAGTTGGATGTCATTGGTTGTTGAGGATGCTTGCCAAAAACAGATCACATAAGTTCTACTTTTTTTTATGGATGATCACATAATTTCTACTCTGACATGTGTAAAGCTTTTTGAGTCATTAGACAATTGATGATGAGCCATGTCTTGCTATGACCTCTCATAATCTTTGCTGCCGTAAATTGCAGCTGAAACTTTTTGTCAATTGTCATTAATCCCTTGCAAGAGATAAAAGTAGCCTTTGGAGATTGAGGAGTCTTTTCGGATCTTCTCCAAATTGTTTTGGACATTCTTTTCCCCCTACTTATAATTATACTGTTGTCATCTTTACGCACTTGAGACAATTTGTCAAAGTGTGTACATGTACAGATATATAAATGATAGCAGATATTATCTAGCAAGTAGAAGTTGTAATTAGAGCTTTGAATATTTGTTCACTGTGATGCACTTGAACCTCTTCATCACACTTGAATTTCTCACGAACAACACACAATTAAAATCTCTCACATGGGAGAAATTCTTTTGTAATTTAATGAAAAGTGAAAGAATCATTCTCATAGTCAATATCATGTTGATAGTGAAAAATAGACTGTTATAAATGTGGATGGACTAATCTTTTATCTCCTCTTCATCTACTTGAACATACTACACTAACGTATTTGAAAATCACATAACCAAATAGGGAGAATATTTTCCGTAGTAAACTATACATTCAGGATAAGTTGCAATATCTGCTTATGGTGTGAGTAGCTCATTACATCACTAAATTAAAATATCAGTAATCTTTCCTTGTGTCAATTAGAGGTCATGTAGTTTAGCACAAACTGGACAAAGATTGCTCATTTTCCAGTTATTAAGATGAATATTTGATACATCCTGCTCTAAGGTCAAATAATTTAAAACTGGTATGTTCTCTCGAACCTCCTTCTGTTTGCTGTTTCACTTTGAAGTTGTCTAACTGCTCATGATTTGTTCTCTGCTATGCTTTCTCTTTTTTGCTTTAAATATATTGCCATATTCTTTGGTTGATGATCTCGGAAGAGTTTTATGTCAAACCTATAATCCATATATGTGTTCATATATCACCAAAACAGTCAGATCAATGAATTGTAGTTTGACACTATTTAATATGAAAGTCATTTCTGTGCGTTATATTAGTTATTATACTCCATATATGTGTTATTATACTTAGTTTGACACTTTTAGTTGCTGATGTGGATATAACGAACTAGGAGCCTGGGATGTTAAAAAGCTAACAAAACTAACAACAAATGGATTCTCATTATTCAAAGAACTAAAAATTTATTAATCAGTTAAATATGTTACCTCAATATGCAGGCACTGGCATATCTAACGTGTTCAGCTGGAGGAAACATTTATTCATGGAGCTTTTAACCAACCCCGAATCCAACCGAAGAGCTAAATATCTTGTCATTGCTCCAAATTAATTGAAAGATTGCAAAAGGGTGTGGTGCAAAGCGGTCTAGGATTTCCCACATTCCAGATATCTATTTTAATGAATGTATTAAACAAGAAGCTGTCTGAAGATCATGTACATTATTAAGATGGATGACCAGTAAGTTTCAGACAATTAATATCTCTGACATGGTAGAAGTTCTTTTGTAATATAAAAAGAAATGGAAAATAATCAGTCTTCTTTTTGGTCAATCATATGTCAATGGTGAAATTTAGGCTATTATATATGTGGATGGACTCTACTCTAACATATTTGACAATGTCTTAGACAGTAAGTGGAAAGCCACCTATTGTTCTTACATGAGCTGTACATTTGCAAGAAGCTGCAATATGTGCTTATGGTGTAACTAGCTCATTGCAATATCTGCTTATGATGTAAGTGACTCATTGCATTACTAAATTACAAATACCTGTGATCTTTCATTGTCCCAATTAGAGGTCATGTAGTTTAGCACAAAAGGTTCTAAGATTGCCCATGTTCCTGTGATTAAGAAAAACCTTTGATACATTCTACATTCCTATTGTAAGCTTGAAGTCATTTATAATTTCTATGTTCTCTTCTGTTTGCTGTGAAGTTGACACACTGTTCGTGATTTGTTCTATATATATATATATATATATATATGCACACACACATTACCATATTCTTGGGTTAACAATGTCCAAATAGTTTTATGTCAAACCATTAATTCATATTTATGTAACACATATTTATTGCATAATTTTTGTGTATCTTCAATTTTTAGCTATATTTCATTGTGGTTATTCCGTGATGGTTGGATTTCTTTTAGCACATCAAATATTTTTCAGAAATTAAGAATTTTTTTTAAAAAAAGTAATTCATTTGAATTATCACCCCCTTATTTTTTCATATTCTTTATTAATATTTAACTATGATTTCTGTAAGCCATAGTTAGAAGCACTTGACAATTCTTTTGATGTAATTGCCACCTGTAATTTCTTTTTTATTAGCGAATACTTTTCCTGTGTCAAGGATGCTTCACGATTATTTGGGGCTGGGGTAACTTTTTATCTCTTCAAGAACTGAAGTTCAGGAGCAGGAGTGCTACTACCTACCAGCAAAGCAAGTGGCCCACTCAGTTTCCATGGAAAGCTAAATGAAGAACTGAAGCTTGAATTGGTTCCAAATTTCCAATCTAATTGTTTCATTGAAATTTGTGAGTTGTCACATTCTCTTCTTCATTTCATTTGTTTTCTTTCTTCCATCGAAACCTAATATGATTCCTTTTGATTCTTTTTTCTTCTTTCAATTTCATATATTATTATTATTAAATTTGTTGTTTTTATACTATTTATAGATTTTCGTCGTCCTTCATATCCCAATTAGTACTCATGCACTTCAGCATAAAAGTGGTCCTAGGTACGCCCTATTCCCAATATCCAGATAAATATATGATTCCTATTCTAAGCTCAAAATAATATTAAATCCATATTTCTTCTCAAAGGTCCTTTTTTCTAACATTTCATTTTGGAATAAACTAGTTCATTTTACAATTAATTTACCATATTTCTTATCCATTTATTAAAGCGATTTCCCTTCAATTTTTGTGTCAAACTTGTATATCTATGTTCTGCAACATATTCTGTTGCATAGCAGATGTAAACCTTCAAATTTTTGTTTCAAACAAACCCCTCAAATTTTTTGGATTTATTTTACCTAGGAAATTTTGGTCTACCTGTTACTATTGCATTGTCTTCACTATAATGTTTTGACTTATTAGTTTTCTAATACTAATGGCTGTTATAGAATATTAAGAAATAGCATTTTGTATATGCTTTGGTCATAATCTGATTTCATTTTAGAAATGAAAAGCTAGAACCATATGCTTTCTTAGTCTCTCTATATATCGACCATCTGGCTATCACATCTGCTGCATATGTTCATTTGAGGACTCAATATGCCTCCTAATTGCAGCCAGGAAACAACTATAAAGTTCATATATATGCTTATGTGCACAAATGCATGTATTCTAGAACCATGCAAGAATCCCATAAGCCAATTCTTGAGCACCATTCATCTCTCTTACATTTCTCTCTGTTATAGGAGATAAAAGGAGCAACAAAACCAATATATATGAAGGCATAAATACACTCTAAAAATGGCTCTACTTGACCGCATGCAAAGAAATGGTGACAATACCAAAAGTCCTATCAGCCCCTCTTTGAAGCTTCTCCAAGGTAATTCCAACCATGCCATTGTGGTTTAAGCATCCTACATAAACTTGTGTCTTGGTCTTGGTGGTAGAGAGGTTTCTGGTACATACTTAGACCGTCACTTTTAAACCCTATATAGCATTTTTAGCTTGGTATATTTGTTAAAGGCTTCATTTAATCTTGAATGAAATTTCCATGACTTGAACACACTTTTTATAAGGTTCAAAGTGGTTGCCTACCTCCTCATCTCCTACATTTGGAATGGATCTTGACCCAGAAGGAATATGTTCATCATTACAAGAAATGAGTTCCCACCAAATTGAAGAAGGCCAAGAATTTGAGACATACTCTCAGCGTTAGCACCAAACCTTCTTGGGTTGTCAGGTTGGATGATGATGAAGATGAAGATGAAGAAGATCCTGAATTCTATGGAAGCCCAGGTTATATTTTTTACACCCTTACTTTGTGCAACACATTTATTCCCTTGTTTTTTCTTTCTTTATTATTTTACTGCTTTTGTGAGGTAAAATGGAAACCCTCCAACATGGTTCCTAATTCTTAATGCCCCTTATCATTTGATTTTCAGCATTTGAATGAAGGCTGGCTCCTGAAGGGTACAAGGAAACCACTAGACATAATCCAAGAGCAATAAATAAGAATTTTGGGAAGCATGTTTTGGAAAACACTGTCAATCTTACTACTAAAAATAAAAACAGATGCCTACAAGTCTTAGAAGGACATTAACTGAAATTGTAACTGAAAATTTGGCATTAGCTCTCTGTTGCTATCGAAAGAGGAAAGCAAGATAATAAGGGTGAGCAAATATGGATAAGGTTGTTTTAGTGAAGGAGTATCTAATGCATAAACTTGAGCCCAGGGAAGATGTGCTTTCTCCAGCGATATCCAAGGCAATGAGTCCAAAGAGAGCTTCTGTTAGGAGGGACTTTTTGTTGGAGATCCACACTACAATCTCTAGTAGCCATGTCTACTACGGAAGCTGAGTACATGACAGTAGCTGAAGCTGCAAAGGAAGCACTGTGGTTGACAGGGCTAGTCAAAGAGCTTGGTTTGAACCAAGGAGGAATACAATTGCATTGTGACAGTCAAAGTGCCATTTACTTGGCAAAGCATCAGGTTTATCATGCTAGAACAAAGCATATTGATGTGAGATTCCACAAGATAAGGGAGTTGACTGCTACAGGTGAAATTATTCTTGAGAAGATTGACACTTTAGAGAATGCAGCTGATATGTTGACGAAGCCGGTACCTACAAGCAAGTTCAAGCACTGCTTGGACTTGATTAGTGTTACGGAAGCTGAGTACATGGCGGTAGCTGAAGCTGCAAAGGAAGCACTGTGGTTGACAGGGCTAGTCAAAGAGCTTGGTTTGAACCAAGGAGGAGTACAGTTGCATTGTGGCAGTCAAAGTGCCATTTACTTGGCAAAGCATAAGGTTTATCATGCTAGAACAAAGCATATTGATGTGAGATTCCACAAGATAAGGGAGTTGACTGCTACAGGTGAAATTATTCTTGAGAAGATTGACACTTCAAAGCATGCAGCTGATATGTTGACGAAGCCGGTACCTACAAGCAAGTTCAAGCACTGCTTGGACTTGACTAGTGTTTGTGGCTTGTGATAGCCAGTAGGGGCTAAGGTGGAGGCGATTGAAGAGTTTATTTTGTGAAGCTTGATACAATTCAAGCCAACGTGGAGATTTGTTTGAATGGCTTGAATTGTCAAATTTGGTTACTTGACATTAGCCAACAAATCATTAAATGCATTAGCCAACAAACCATCAGGAAGTATTTCATGCGTGAAGAAATGCAAGAAGTTGCATTTAATGTTGCAATGACTCATGGCCGAATATATCGACTTCTTTGATAGAAGTCTTGCATTGTTCTCTTCTGTTGGAACACTTGACATGCCATGCTTCACCTTTATGGCTGAAATGTATGACTTATTGGCATTCATGAATTATCAAGGAACTACACCTAAGCAAACCAATTTGTGCTAGCCAAAATGTGTGACTCCATTGGCAATAAATGCTAGCCATTTTTGTTGACTTGATAAGTTTCATGATGGTGATATTTCGGCTGAAGTGTAGCTATAAATAGAGGTGGAGCAAATGAGTTCAGAGAGCATGTAAGCTACGGATTATAGGAAGTTAGTGTCTTGCAAATTTGTCTAAATACAATAGGGTGTTCTCTATCTATTTGTGAGAGAACCAAGGTTGTATTTGGGGTTTGGGTTGTGTGAAAGTGTCTTCAAGTTGTTGTTGTAATCTCCACAGTTATAGTGAAATTTATTCTGTCGCCTCCCGTGGACGTAGGCATATTGCCGAACCACGTAAATTCATTGTCATATTTTCTTCTCTCTTTCTTTAACCTTGTGTAAACAAATTATTTTACTAATTTTCACAACATTTTTCATAAAAAAAACTTATTTTTATAATTCTATAGATCCATTTCTTTTAAATTATTTTTTATTATTCTATAGATCCAATTTTACTATCAATTTTCGTATTCTAATATAATATTCTTTATCTATTTATTGTAAGGCAAAAGAAATATAGTTCAAAAGAAAGATCGATTTTGGGAGTATGTTGAAGAACTAAATGGTCGTTTCAAATGTAAGTTTTGTGAATGTAATTTTGCTGGGGGTGCTACAAGGATTAAAACACACTTAGCTGGAGTTAAAGGTCACGATATTGATATTGTAAAAAAGTACCTAAAAAAGTCCAAGAAGAAGCTTCTCTAAATATTGGACAGCCTAACAAAAAACTTAAAGGTGCGTCGACTTCAAGCAAGGCTAAGGAGAGGAAAATTGGCTCAACTTCAATATCGAAGGATGACACATTAAGTGGACTCTTTAAAAAGGTGAGTGATGTTTGTAATCAATGATGTAAATTTTTTATTGTTAGATTATATTTTACCACAATTTTGGTTGAGATAACTAATTCAATTAGTGATTTTAAATGTTTGAATCAAGTAAAACATATTAAATTTCATTAATGAATTTTTTTTGTTATAAGAAGATTGGTGGGGAGGGAGGGGTGTCAAAAAGTCCCACACTTGCACACACACTTTGACAAAACTTAGACATGTGGCAAGCGGTGATTAGATTACTTTTCTCTAAGTTTTAATGGTGGACTTATATGTAAGTGATATAATTTAATTACACGTTGACAAATGTGTAAGTTGTGTTAAAGTGTGTGAGCAATTGTGTGTGTCCCTAGAAGAACATTAAATAGTCTAGTCAATTTTATAATCTCTGTACAACCATTTCTTTTACTGCTAATTTTTTACAATTTAATAGTTACAATATGGGCGAGGAGATTTGAACATTGGATATCTCAATTAGAAACATAGTAAATGTCAACCAGTTGATCAACAAGATTCTTGGCACTAAGTCTCTAGCTACTAATTATTGTATGAAAAATTTAGAAGGGAAGTTTTGTCATGATAGTTTTTATCTAGCTCCACTTATATACTTTTATATCTAGACCTACCTATATATGGTTGTTTATTTCCCTCCCCCCCCCCCCCCCCCCCCCCCCCTCTTTTTGGAGTCATGTGGTTGTTTTTTTATAATATAATTGCACTCTACAATGTACCGTCTACAAATCTTTCCATTATATTTTCTCTTATGCAGAGTAAGGAAGAATATAGAGCTAAAATTATACTAAATGTTGTTGTGGAGGGACTTTTAGCCAAGTTGAGATCAAATGTTATAGAGCACCATATTAGTTTAGAGTGGGGTTTCAAGGAGGGGCTAATAGACCTTCTTATCTTGTTAACCCAGATTCAACTTGTGTTAAATGATGTTGAGAAAAGACAAGTAAGTGATGAGTTTTTAAGGAGTTGGTCAGCAAAGCTTAGAGATGTAGCTTATGACATTGATGATGTGCTGGATGAGTTTGGCTATAAACTTCTTTAGCAGACGGTACTAAGCTCCTATTTACTCTCCAATAGCATTGTATCCCCCCTTAATATGGCAGAAAATATTAAGACCATCAATGAATCATTAAATATACTTTAAGATGACATTGCTAGTTATGATCTTCGAGCGGAGTTTGTGAATTCGATCTCTGAGATTAGCTTTAACATGGAGATAGACTCCTTCCTTGATGATTCAAAAGTTAATCAAAATGTTGGAAATAACATTGTTGAAGCAACCTATTGTAGTGTGACAGAAACTATGGAGACTCTTCTCCAATATGAATTAACAGAATATGATTGTTGGTCCATATTCAAGAAAAGAGCATCTGCAAATGAAAGACTTTTAACTCTAGATCTGGAGAAAATTGAAAAGGTGATTGTTAAAAAATGTAAAAGGGTTCCATGGGCTGCAAGATTTTTAGAGGGAATAATGTACTTTATACATGATAAAGGTGAATGGCTATCGATTCAAAATAATAAAAATTGGGATTTACTGAACGATGATAATAATGGAGTGTTTCACATATTGAAGTTAGGCTATGATCATCTTCGAACACCATCTTTGAAACAATGTTTCGCATACTGTGCAATTTTCCCTAAAGATTATGACATGAAAAAGGACGAAGTAATTCAGCATTGGATGGCTGAAGGGTTCCTTGGACCATCTAAAGAAGCTAATATGGTGATGGAGGATATTGGTAACATGTATTTCAATATTTTGTTGGCCACTTCCTTTTTCCAAAATGCTACAAAGGATGCCTATGGTGAGATTATTAGTTGCAAAATGCATGATTTGGTGCATGATTTTGCCATCTCAATTTCAAAATCTGAAATTATGATTTTGGAGGGAGATTATGTGGATAATGTTAGTAAAGTACAACCTATATTTGTTCGACTTGATGGCGAAACAACACCAGGAACTTCATTTAGTGGAGATGGTTTCATAAAAATGCACACATTGATTTCAAAAAATCTAGACTTTCATGACATGTTATCAAATTTTAAATGCTTACGTGTTTTAAAATTATTCGGGCATAGTGTAATAGGGTTGTCAAATTCAATTGAGCAGTTAATACATTTGAGACTTCTTCACATCTTTTTTTTTTTTATAGGTAATAACAACTTTATTGATAAAAAGCACAATGAATTTACGATAGTAAACTCACTGCACTGAAAAGAATACAAATCGATCAAAAAGAGAAACTAACATAATTAAGAAAATCAACCAAAGAATGACAATGCATAAACCCCCAAATCCGGGACCACTCAAACAATGTCTTGAGTAGCAAAGATTTCACACAGTCTACAAGTCTCACAGCTTCCTTAATGAGACTTCTTCACATCTTTTTTTTTTTATAAGTAACGATAAAAATATATTAGAGAAGAACACAGCCCCGTACATAGGAAATGTACTAAAAAGGCAAAAACATAAAGAAACCAAATTACAATGATCAAGCAAAAAAGGAAGGGAAAGACAAGAAAAAGATGGTAAAACTAAACACCATTCCAGAAGAGTAAAAAAGAAAAAAGACTTAATCTCAAGAATGGACCGATCGCGACCCTCAAAACTTCTAGAATTCCGTTCCCGCCAGATACACCACATCAAACAGTGCGGCACCATCCTCCAAATCACTATATTGTGATGATGCTTGAAATTGCAAGCCCAACAATCCAATAGATCCACTACCCTTTGCGGCATCAGCCAACAAATACCAAACAAGCAAAAGACCATACTCCACAACTCAAAAGCTATAGGACAGTGAAGGAGGAGATGATCAACAGATTCCCCACACCTTTTACACATAACACCACTCAAGGACAACAAAGTGCCTTTTTCGAAGATTATCAATAGTAAGAATCTTGCCTAGAGCAGCAGTCCAAGAGAAAAAAGCAACCCAGGGGGGAACCTTCGATTGCCATATCATTTTCCAAGGGAAGGGAGTGGCAGTGGGGGGAAGGGAAAGGGACTGATAATACCCACTCACCACAAAACCATGACTGCTGGCTAGCTTCCAACAAAGCTTGTCAGAACCTACACCCCGCACCTTTGTGGAATAGATTAAAGCCATACACGAATCCAAAGAGTGTGACTCTTGATCATTCACAAAACGGCGAAATTGTAGGTTCCAAAAAATACTCCCATTTGCATAGCACATAACCTCAGAGACTGAAGCATCCCTTGTCCTACTAATGTTGTATAAATCTGGAAACGCCTCCTTAAGAGGACTATTCCCACACCACACATCAACCCAAAACTTCACATGAGTACCATCACCCACATCATACCGAAGGAACTTGGAAAAATTCAGCCAACCCGTTCTAATGGACTTCCACAAACAAACACCATAAGCTCCAGACACAAATTTTGTACACCAACCACCCGTTCACATCTCACATACTAAAATTGAGGAATTACCAAAATCCATTACCAAACTCTACAATATGCAAACTTTAAGAATTGAAGAATGCCCTAAACTCATGAAGCTTCCGGAAGACCTAAGCAATTTGATTAACTTGAGACATATTAATATTATTTGTTTGATGGGGTTATCGTACATGTATATATTACACAAAAATATGAGGCGATTGACTTGCCTTCAAACATTGCCATTTTTTGGTGTGGGTTGAGAGGAAGGTTATCGGATCAAAGAATTGGGACCATTGAAGAATCTCAGAGGAGAAATAGGCATTTACAATCTAGGGTACGTGGAAGATGAGGAAGAAGCCAAAAGTGCAAAATTAAAAGAAAAGGAAATATTCAAGTTGGGATTATACTGGGAATATTCAATGGCAGTTGATAGGTATGATAAAGATGAAAAGGTGTTGGAAGGCCTCCAGCCTCAGCCAAATTTGAAAAGCTTGAGAATCAAATTCTATGGAGGAAAGAAATTTCCATCATGGGTTGGTTTGTCGCTATATCAAAATTTGATTCAGATCTATTTGAATCAGTGCACGGAATGTGAAGAAGTTCCCACTTTGGGGCATTTACCTAGTCTTAGGGTTCTTGAAATATTTGGAATGTGGAAGGTAAGAAGTATAGGAAGTGAGTTTTACAGTTACAATGAAGGGAGTCACAGATATACTACTGCATTATTCCCGGCATTGAGAATACTCAAATTGCTTTTTATGAGTAGCTTAGAAGAGTGGAAGGGTGCAAAGGAGTTTACAAGTGCAGGTGAGGTGTTGTTGGTGTTTCCTTGCCTTGAGGAGTTGATTATTAGAGGGTGTAATAAATTGAGAGATTTGCTAGACTCAGTGCACACCTGCATTTCCCTTCAGAAGTTCGTAGTACAGGATTGTCCTAAGCTGAGGTCATTGCCAGGTGTCCTGTCCATAACAACACCACCCAGTGGGGTATAGTGTTATACATCGTCTGTTGAATATATGGAGAATGGGGATTGTCTGCCTTCTACTTCCTCCATTCACCCCTCCCTCCAAAAGCTCAAATTGTATGGGTCTGTCCTGTTCCTGGACCAAATTCAATACTTCATTGCCCTTAAAATTCTGTGGATACAAGAATTTGGTGAAATGGTAGCTTTACCAGAGTGGGTGGGCAACCTTTCCTCTCTTCAAGAGCTGTATATTGTGGATTGCAAGAACTTGGTGCATCTACCCACCAAGGAAACCATGCGACGCTTCACCAAATTAAAAACGGTGATGATATATGGTTGCCCCAAATTAAACAATCAGATTGACCACAATCCATTTATTCAATTACCCTATTCGCAAGTTTACTCATACCTTATATCCTCTTCTGTTTGTAATGGGTGAGAGTATTAATACTTAATTGGACACCACTAAGAAAATGTATAAATGCTACAATTTTGGATAATGATTCTTGAAATAAATAGTAGATATTAATATTACCAACCACTTTGTTCATACTTGAAAATTTCCATATATGAAATTACTATTTGCAGTCATTTGTCTTGGTGCTATCCAAATTTTGGTTTTTGCAAATCATCACAAGACTTAAAAAGTTGCTAAAAGCATAGTTTACTTGTACAATTTAGGTCAACCACATTCCAGTTGTTGAAATAGCTGACTCTGTTACCAATTTGTCTTGTTGCGATTCAGTTTCTGTTTGCTAAGCTATTTTCTTTCTGCAATTTATTCAAAAATGAAATTTTTCTGGACATTGGGATATTTGGAATATTGGATTTATCAATTTTTTCAAATTTAATATTTTCTTTCTCTTAGCATTTCTTGTAACCTTCATATTTTGATACTGTAAGAGTTCATGGATCAGTTCTTTTGCTTAGGGCTGTCTAAAACTTGACAGTAGATTTGGGCTAGGTCATAATTGCTCAGTTTATGAGGGTCAGTTTATTGTGGAGAACGAGTTTAGTTGGATAAGAATGAGAAATTGGGTGGGTGAGGGTCTTGCTGATTTTCTTTTCACATTGGGTGGGTGTGTTAGTTTTACTGTTCACTGTTAATGAAATTATGTGATCCCCAGTTCTAGTAGTGCAAGCAAATTTTAACTTAAAAAATTTGGAACAGCACTGAAGGTGTTGACGATTCTAATATATCTATATATGGTTTTTACCTTTTGAAGGTACCCACATTGCAAAGATTTTGAAGACTAACTCAGGAAGCTGGCAGAAAGTTTGCTTCTGCGAAAATAATTAAGTTGATGACAACTCTTGCAAAGGCACTTTAGGTTTGCTTTCTCTTACCATTTGGGATATTGATACATTATTTACTTCATAAATGGTGATTTACAAAACCAAATTCAGTTTATATATATTTGTAGCCAATGTGCATATCTACAATGTATAGAGTTACGTCGAGTGCAGTCAAATCACTGAATTTTGGTTTGATGCTCTTTGACATGAAAGTCATTCTGTGCTTTTGGTGTTATTATAGCTCAGTGGCCTCAGCCTGAATAGTATGAAATGCCCTTTGCTGTGACTCTTTTAGTTGCTGACATGGATATAACAAAGTAAATGCTAGTCATTTATTTGCCATTAGTCAGAAAAATTACAAATGCCTTTGTGTCGCTGTCACCATTAATAACAGCAAATTCTGTCAATCATTTGGATAATTTGATTTGGAGTTTACTTTTTTTTTTCTTCTTTTTAGTTTATAGTAGAAACTGAGGTTAATGAATTATAAATATTCATAAATGGGCTTCTGTTAACAACCCAAACTGTTCTTTCTATAACATAACTTTGAACATATTTACCACAATAATCTTAAATCAAAGAGTAATAAAGTAATAAATGTAAAATTTTCATGGCAACAAAATAGACTTGCAAATTTTTTCCTTAGCTTTCCTAGTCTTTTTGTACTTAAGAAACTTAGAATCAAACTGATTGCCAAACTCAGATTCAAACTGAATTGTCAAACTGAATGCTTTTTCATTATAAGGGCCAGTGCTCTTAATCAGATTTTGATACTCAAACTTGTAACAATTATCTGTGCTGCTTTTTGTGTGTGGTGGGTGAAGATGACACACCATTAGCAGCAGCTCAAGTGATTGAAATTGCATGTTGGGTTTTCTATGGTTTTCTATGCCTTTTGCTATCAGACTTAGGCCTCGGTCACTGTAGCTTCACTCCTTGTATCACCTGCGAGGTTTCTTTATAAATTATTCAAAATCCAAAAGCAAATAACTAAAGATAACAACAAACTTTTAAAAAAAAAAAATGAAAGAAGAAAGAATGAGAAAGTGAATTACATATTTGCCACACACACCTTGAATAAATGACTATGAAACCTCCTTTTTAAGTCCATTAATCCTCATAAAATTTATAAGAAATAAAAGAAAAACCAAAAGTTTTGTATTACTGAGTAAAGAAAGGGAGATCAGTTTTTCTAGCATAATTGTTCCAAGACTAAATACTTTGCTCTACTTCAATACTTTCTCCAAAATGAACCTCAAATTACTCTCAGGTTCCCATCCTTATTTAGCAGAATTAATAACACCTGGATCCGCATTACTAATAGACCTAAAATATTATTCAATTAGTTAAATATGTTGCCTTGATTTGCAGGCACTAGGGACAGCAATTCTGTTGTGTTCAGCTGGATGAAGAATTAAATATTATCATGTTTTAATCCCCTCCCAAGCCAACAGATGTTTTAGTTGGTAAGTATTCTCAATTTTCTAATGTTTTCTAGTATATAAAGTATTGATTCAATCCAATAAGTGTATTATTCATTTCAATTGTCCCCTTCTTCCTCCCTTTGTTCCAGCAACATTTTCGAATCTGTTACTTAGCATTTGAAAAAAAAAAATTGATAATCCGTTATATTCTTAGGAATAATTATTTTTGCATGATTGGTGTTGGTAGTAGCTTCTCAGTCAACTGAGGAGAGCCTTCGCGAAATTATTTATACATGAGTTGAGTTAGTAGTAGCTTTTCAGTCAACTAAGGAGAGCCTTTGTGAAATCTTTTGCTCATTTTCCAACATTTGAGACCATTTCATTATAATGCAATACCCTTACAATTTAGGCATGAAGGTATACTTGGCATGCCATCACCAACCTCATTGTTTTCACTGTTTTTGCTATTTTAAATTAATAATGTGTTGCCACTACTTTTTCATGAATCTAATTATGTCTTTTGTTCTTTATATAACCATTCAATCATCGCCAATCAATATTGCATACATGAAGCTTATCCATTTTGAAAATTTAAAAATCTAACTACGTAAATGGAGAGATTTAGATTTCAAGATCATGTAAAAGTTCCTTACGCATAAAAAATGTAGGAATTTTTCAAGTTAAGGGGTGAAATGATTAATCTTTTTCTCGATTGTGGTGTGATATTTGCTTTTGAAATTTTTTCTGCTTAATGTTTTTCCCATTTTCATATTTTGAATGTTTTAGTGGATTGTTTGGACTAGTGATTTACCTTAGTAGAATGAATTCGCCAAATCATTTGGATATTAATACCTGGAAGCTTGCATCTAAAATGATGAACTCTTGAGTCTTTTATGCTTGTCGGGTATGTGAGCTGCTGCATTGTTTTCATATGAGATGGTTATTCAGAATCATTATTGCATACTATAACACTTTGTTTATTGTTGTTAAAATTCTGTTCAGCAGTTAAAATTACTTTATCTGTTACTGATGGCCCTAATCTTCTGGTCTTGACGAAGACTGACGATTTTCTTCAAAAACTGCATACTGTACTTATGATTGCAGAAAGCTGATCCATCTGCTCCCACACATTGCCTCACCCATTTTGGAGGTCCAAGAGTGTCCATTACCAATAGATAGCTGGATCATTCAACTGGTAGCAACTGAATTTTATGTAATGTCATAGAAAGCCAATAGTACGTCCGTGTAAAACAGACTTCCTTTTTGTTCTCCAAATCTTACTTTTTATTATAATGCATCAATAAATTCAAGTACTTCAACTCTCTTGCTTGTGAAGGCTTATCCCCCCTTCCACTGACATAACATAATGCTTGAGGATTGTATTGTTTTCCATATTTAATTCCAATGCTTGCTTAAATGTGCTGGAAAAAGTTGCAAATGATTGATCTTTTAAAATTTGAAAATTTTATATTATTCTAGGATGTCAACTAATAATCAGTTTTTTTTTTTTTGGGGGGGGGGGGGGGGGGGTAAGGGCCATGGGGGGACAACTTATCGTATAATTCCTCAATTTACTAGAAATCTAACTTTTTCGTTGCATTTTAAAATCCTAGCATTATATTTATAGCTGTTAGCTCATTCTTAGAAGTTAACAAAACTTAAGCTAAAATGAAATTGAAAATTAAGAATCACTAACTACCATGAACTTAATTATGTTGTTATTTGGGCATTAATTTGTCAGCCTTAATGCACCCCTTTATCAATAACCACCATTACTTGCTCTTCTTGACCAATCCCAAGACAGGGGAAACAAAGAATATGATATTGCTGAAAAAAAATATGGCTCAGAAAAATTTCTTCTTCCGATACTAATAACAAATTCCAAGACCTGCACAATTATAAGGTGAGTTTGTAATTTTACTTATAAAAAATAAAATAAAAAAAGGTGAGTTTGTAAGTAGTTTAGACATCATTGCATCTTTTCTATCTTGATATTCTTATATATGTATTTTTAAGTGTTGATGTCGTTGCATCATTGGACAATATATCAAATTTTCTAATCCACAGGTCATGTTGGCAATTCTTAAGGTAAAAGAGCTGGCCACTTCTAGTTTTTGAATCAGAGGAATTTGAAGGAATGGAAACTTTTCCTAAATGTTTAGGACCTTTCAACTGTTCAACTATAGAATCTTCACAATTGCAAGATCTAAATGTCTCTTCCCACGGCACAATAGCCATGCAATGCCTCACCTTATTAGAAGAACTTATTTGTCATTGCCCCTAATTAAAGGAAAAATGTGCAAAGGGGAGCAGTGCAGAGTGGTCCAAGATTTGCCATAATCCAAATTTCTGCATCAATGAATGCATTAAGCAAGCAGTTTGAAGATCATATGCATTGTTAAGACAGATTTCCAGTAAGTTTTCTCCTAGCTCATCCTCTCTTCTTCTCTTATAGCTTACTTTATAGTTTATATCGACCTAGGAATATTTTAGTAATTGCTCCCATTTTTTTTCTCTCTTCAGTTTCCCTAAATCATTTTGTTTTTGGTTATTTTCTATTTAATGAGTTCAATATGTTGCCTTAATGTGCAGATACTAGGGACGGTGTATCTATTGTGTTCAGCTGGAGAAAAAGTAATTACATTATGGATTTTTAATATACTCCCAAGCTAGAGGAAGTTTATAAGAGTTATTAAGCTTACTCAAATATTCTCCTCTCGTCTAATATATGAATTATAAATGCAATCCAATAAGTATGTCATTTGTGGTAATTGTCCTCTCTTCCCTCTCACTTTTCCAGCTTTCCTACAAATCCTTTGAACCTGTTACTTATTATATTTACCATCTTGATATTTTGATAGATGTAGTTTTCAAGTGTTGATGTCATTGTATCAATATTCGTAACCCACAGGTAGCACTTGACAATTTGACATATAAGAGCCAAAAGTAATTTCTGATGTATCAGAGAATTCTTTTCAAATCCCAAGGATGCCTCACATACCACCATCCTGGAGCCTAACCTTCTTTTGGTGATCTAAGTTGTTGGGCCAACTTTGGCACCTATATGATCTTTGTTGGAGGCATTAAATTTGTGATGATGTTGGAGCCTTTCCGGAGGTGTTGGGGAAACTTTTCATCTCTTCAAAAACTGAAGTTCAGTTACAAGAACTGATACTACCTACCAACAAAGCAAGAAGTGAGATCCCTTTACATGTAATGTTGAATGAAAGTTTGCCGGAGTGAATGAGGTAAGAGATCTTATAGTGATGTGAATCCTAAGAGTTCTGTACAGCTAGATGTTTTGTTTCTTACTGTTTGCTTTGAAATGGATATGGAAGTAGCGGGAGTGGCCCATCGGTAGAATATTGTTGATAGTCCAAGAATCACAATAGAGGGAATTCTAAATTGATTCCATTGCAATTATGTCATCAAAATTTGTGAGTTCCCTCATTTCTCGTCTACTTCTCTTTTGATTTCTCTCTTCCAACAAAACCTATCAATGTTCCTTTGTTCTTCTTTTTTCTACTTCCAATTTCCCATACTATTTGCTAAATTTGTTAGGCATATACAATTTACAGATGTTGGTTATCCTTCATTTCCCAATTAGTGTTCATGTACTTTGGCACAGAGTGGTCCAAGAATGCCCTTGTAACATCATAATAAATTGTTGTGTTCTCTCGCATGTCCTTTTTTTTTCTTTTCTTTTTTCTCTAACACCACTTTCTAATAAACTGCTATTTCCAAATATCTAGTTATATCATAGAGATATCCCTTCATTTTTGGTGGAAACTTCTATTTCCATGTGGTGCATCATATTTTGCTGCATAGCATTTGTAGACCTTCAAATTTTTGTTTCAATCAATTCCATTAATGTTGTTTTGTTTTGTATTTAAAAATTCTGGTCTACTTCTTATTATTGCATTGTCTTCAAAATAAATTTTTGACCTGTCAGTTTTCTAATAATTAGGGCTCTTTCTTTGTACATATTTCAAAAGTCATTTTATTGTATCACATTCACCCTTAGGTGTATGTGTAACTTATGGGAAGAGATGCTGAATGTATGACTGTGGCTTTTAACATTATCATTAAGTGAACCTGGAATAAGTCCATTATATTTTTTTAATATCATAAATTATTTTTAAGTTAATTTTCAATTTTGAGAAATAATCAATGACATTTATTTATTTAGTTTGTCCTAATTAGAATTGTGCATGAACTTAAATTCCAATTTACCGTTCCCCATAATCTTGAGATTCAACTCAAATTGAACTAGACCCTGATTGCATTTTTTTCTGAGATCAAGTTATGACTTCAGATATGCCATTTTACTTGTAATTAGATTTCCTGAAGATTGCACTAAAACCATGTTGATTTTGTTGTCTTGAGTTTTCTCTCTCTCCCCTCAGAAATATCTAGTGGTCAGTCAACTTGGACCATATTGTACATTATTTACATGTTTTGATCAGTATATTATACACGACAACACTTCCAGCAAAGCAATAGGTGAGGCCATGGATTTTCCTGTGCTTATGGAATAGTTGCTTCTATCAAATGACTTCAACAGCTTATTGGATGATGCGGTAGACATCTATAGTTAAGTCTTTTTACTTGTTGGTTGCCTCATAAGCATTTCACTAAAAATCATTTGTACCTATCTCTATTGGGACATTTAAAAATACAATATTCAATTAAGGTTTTTGATATGAGCCAAGATAAATGAAAGATAACTTTGACTACTTAGTCAATTAGAGGAGACTAAGCTCCTGAACTTGAGGAGAAAGGATTGTTGGGATTAATACTCTGCTTAAGTTCCATTCCTTTCTTCATAGTACATAAATAATACTCATAGTGAGATAACTATCCTAACAAATTGGAACTAACTTCTATCAAATATAATTTTTAAACAATATCAACCTAATCTACTTCTGGTTATTTATCCTCATCTGCTGCTGCAAAATTATCTGCCATGTGGCCTTGGGACACAATAGTTTTCCATTTATTCTGGTGTTTTCTTCTTGTCAACTTACTCTATTTTCATACCCAACAGGTGACCATACTGATTGCACTAGATCATGCAATTGTTCGGAGGATAGATCCCACTCACTTACATATAAGGTGATTATTCGAAAAAATTTGTACAATTTGGTTTTGTACCTTAGAAATTGAAGTGAAAAGTTCTATAAGTTTAGGATCAGTACTGATATAAGTGGTTTAAGGAAGCTGGAATGGGGGCAACTTTGAGTATGAATTCGATGAATTCAAGGCAATTGGCCCTAACTGGAGGAGAGCTATGCATAACAAAAGGCAAACCCTATGTGTATCCAAGCTTTGTTAAAAAGTCTGCTTCCTTGTTCCCTTTACAGTAGGAATGATTTAGCTGGAGATGGGATATCAAGCTTGTGAGGGGCCACTAGTCTCTAACCATCCCAGCATAAAACTTTGTTGAAGTAACAGTATCAGTAAAGTCATGGATGTATGGATGATTTTTTCTTAATTAAAAAAAGTGCTAGTTGTGCTAGGCTCTTGGCATGTTGGTGAATTGTTTGTTTAAGGTAGAAGTGGAATTAATTAATGAATGTGCTGATAATCTGGTTGATATGAACAACTTTGGGTGAAGAGTTGGTTGGGGAAAACCAAGAATCTCATGAGGACTAGACCAATTTGTAACTTTACCTTTCTTCCAACCTTTGGTCCATTGGTCATAATTTTTTTTTTCCCCGTAATGTTATGTTTTCATTTTCCCCAGCTAAAGTTAGACCACGTGAATCTATTGCCACTAAATCCTAGGCTAATAAGTCCTTGTTCATATATGAATTTTCTACTGGCATCCACCAATTTGGAATCTAATATAATTAATTCTTTGTGACAACTGTTTTTTTTTTTTGAATTCTTTATATCGATCTGTTTGTAAAATGATTATATATGTGTAAGAGGCTATTTAACAATAGTACTTAAAATGTGACGGCAATTGTTTTGAATTTTTTCATTTTCAATCTAATATCAAAATCGACATTGATATGCTCAATTGCTTGTTGCTGAAATGTCATGCTAAGACAATTTTTAGTGGCTAATCGATCATGTTTCATGAACCTTGAATACTATAAGATGGATGAAATGTCAGTTTTGGGCCGTTACTACTATATCAATGTCATTTTCCAACCAAAGCTGAGTCCACTTGATTTACCCATACCAGGGAATCAAAATATGCCTAACAAAACTAAAGTTATCAATTATTGATTTCATTTTATTAACATCTACTTTAGTTTCTTGACCAAAAATTAGTTTGATTAAAAATTTTTCATCATGCCAGATTCTCCTTCTATGCAATCCTTAATCTTTCTCTATGGACCTGTACTTGAGTCTAGCCATGGGACAATCTCTTCAATTTCATTAATAACTGGATTGGCTTTGTTTGGTTGGGTTGAAAAGTGGGTGGATAGAAAATGAAAATATTTTTCCTATAAAAAGAAGACAAAAAGAAAAAAAGGAAAAAAAAATGATGATTTGGTTTCAAGAGAAAATAGGAGTTTGAAGTGTCACTAGGGCCCACCAAAAGCCAATAGGATTACTTTTCTATCCATCCTCCAAGTTATTTCAGTAGCTCAATTGCATTGTCCTCTTCCTCTATTCAGCATTGTGCCTTTTTAAAAATAAAAAAAAAATTTATTATTATGATTATTATTTGTTTTAACAGACTTATTCACCACTGTGCTGTTGTTCTGCAAATGCAAATTTCAGCTGACTACCCTATTGAGAAAATGTTAGATTAGATTATGTTCTTTTCATTTCATACTTCAGATTTTGCTTGTATTTTCAATAGTCCTTCCAAAATGTTATAGGCCGATTCTGTTCATTTCATGTACAATTGCACACAATTTTGCTTTCTTAACACGTACAAGTTGAAATTGTTTTGAACTAAGTAAATGGGTTGAGCCCAGAAAAGGGGGAAAAAAAAGACTAAATGGGTTGAAAACCAAAAGTCATTGCTGAACCCAAGTCCAAATAAAGGACCTGAGTGTGGGCGATTGGAAAGTATCTGTATAGGATTCTGGGATCTGGACTTAGTCCCACTGCCGCGGAATTAGGCCATTCCATTACCACTTCTTTTGGGTGTTTTAGCCTTTTAGGTCTTGAGCCCATTCGGGCTGCACCCATTCTTGGGCTGTTGCCTCACTTTTTTGGGGGCTTTCCCTCTTTTCTTTACTATTGGGCCCATAGCTCCTAGTTGTGGGCCATTTTGTCCAGGGCTTCTTCTGTTGGCCTGCGGGTCCTTTGTGCTTGTTCTAGCCCAAATTCACCTGGCCTGCGAAGTATATTTTCTTCAAGTTTTGCGTGTCTACAAATATACTAATAATTATCATTATTATATGTTCACCTTTTTTTAAGTTTTTGATTTATCTAACTTATTTACTCACTTTTTTTTTTTTTTTTACAAGATAGAATTCTACTCTAGCCTAATCTAAGTGTATATGTGTGTGAAGGTCCCTCCTAGAGACTTGAATCCCGGCCTTTACCCCCATTTTTAGTATATTTTTTTAGAAGAAAACCTAAAGACTTTATTGAGAAGAAACAACTATATTAATTGAAGTATGGAATAAAAAAATCGATGGAAACTATTTAAACAGCATAATCCAAGATATTAAGAAAATGCCTAGCTAGACCGTGGGCAAGTTTATTATCTTCTCTCCTTGTATGAGAGCAAAGTACTTGACTGATTGATCTTTAACTAATTAAATTTGATAAATTATTTTTTTAATTATGTAATATAAGAAAAAAAAATTAATTCTTATGTATTAGGGTAGGGAGGACTCTACATGTTAATCAAGGTGGTCATGACTTTAATTTTTTTATATATACCTTAACTAATTTAGTTACTTTTTTTTTAGATGAAAAAAATGGGTATAAAAATAAAGTAATATATTAATTACGATACCTTAACTTTATAAAAGCTCATGTTTAGTATTTTTTTTAGAAGAAAAGCTGAAGACTTTATTGAGAAGAAACGACTTTTATTAACTGAAGTATGTAATAAAAAATAGATGGAACATTCTCCATCTAAACAGCATAATATAAGATATTAAGAAAATGCCTAGCTAGACCATGGGCAAGTTTATTACCTTCTCTCCTATGAGAGCAAAGTAATTAATTGAATTTGATCTTTAACTAATTAAATTTGATAAATCATTTTTTTTAATTATGTAATATAAGAAAAAAAAAAATTCTTATGTATCAACAATACCACCCATATTTGTGTTGCCATGGATGGATGTCACTCACAATCTGCACTCTAAGATATAGTGCTTGTTTCCAAATGCTTTGGAAAACCATAGGTAGTATCAATCTAAGATTAGGTGAAAAACATAGTTTATAAGTTCATCTATGTTACCAACTAGCATCCTAACCTTTTTACAAAGCCACTCAATCTCAGATTAACAAGGTGGGCGGTGTAGTTTAAGAGTTACCTTATTTCAACTATCCCAATGGATCCCTATTTTCTACCTTTGACAAACCTTTTTATTTTTATATTTATTTATTGAATATACCTTTGACAAGTTAAATTACATGTTTTGTGACATAAGATAATATCATAAATCTAGTAATAATTAGTAATTATGATTTGCTACATTTTTCAATTGCAAAAATACCTATTTAATTTAAGACAGAGATGCAAGGAAGAACCAATATATGAAGACTAACTTGAATTTGCCACGTTATCCATGTAGTTATATAATGTGTTCAATTGGTAATAGACTAGTGATATTGTGTCATTCAATTACTAATGTTGTTAAATAATCTAATTCATTATGTGTTTATTAATTTGTAGGATGGTGATGATGATTCAGCTGTGGATGACCATTCTCCCAATGATCAATGCTTATCATCCAATGACAGGCATTAGGCAATGATGACGTAGATTGTGGGCCTTATTTATTTATTTATTTATTTTGATAGGGGTGGGCCTTATTTTGGAATAGCTAGTTTGACATTTTGATATTTATAATAAAGTTTCAAACTTTGATATGTATATATATGTATGTGTGTGTGTGTGTGTGTGTGTGTGTCGTAGTTGGAAACTTTTTTATAACATTCTAGACAATTGGAATGTATTCTTTTGTGCATAACATTCTATGCAGTTGGAATGTATTATTTTGTTCATAACATTCTAAACATTAGGGATGTATTATTCTATGCATAACATTCTAGACATTTTTGATGTATTATTTGGTATATATTTATTGATATGGTGTAATTAAATATATTTGGTTCGTTGGTTTAAAGTGGTATTGTATTTGGTATTT
Source organism: Castanea crenata (assembly GCA_020976635.1). Lineage (NCBI taxonomy): Eukaryota > Viridiplantae > Streptophyta > Magnoliopsida > Fagales > Fagaceae > Castanea > Castanea crenata. The sequence continues at coordinate 37,796 of JAGHPS010000974.1, forward strand.
GGTATTGTATTTTTATTGTGCCTAGAAAATATGTATTACAGGTTTATTATAGGTGCCTGAAAGAAAAGAAAAAAAAACCTATACTAGCGTTTTTTAAACTATTGGAATAGGTTATTGTCTATTTTGTTGGTTACCCTATAGTGGTGGTTTTGAAATTGCTAGTATAAGGCTTATTTTTATAATATTAAAATGACCTATACTAGAGGTTTTAAAAGCACTAGTATTGGAACTACATATTACAGTGGTTTAAAACCGCTGGTATTTAATATATTTCTATTTCTCTAAATACCCTATAGAGGCGTTTCTGAAAGCACTGATATCGGCAAGGCCTATTACGGCGTTTCCAAAACACTGGTATAGGGCTTATTTCTATATCTAAAATGACCTATACTGGCGATTTTAAAAGCGCTGGCATAGACAGTACATATTACAGCAACTATGCTATGCTTTTTTCAAGCCTTTTTTCTTATAGTGAGTTGTAGGACATGACATTATGGCATGTAGAGCTATGTCTCAAAATGTTTAAAAAGAAGCTCTAGAAATTCAAAAGTCTAACAAAAAGCTTGAAAGTGCATCCACCTCAAGCGGTGCTGAGAAGAGAAAAATCACCTTAGCTTCAACATCAAAAATTAAAGACAAAATTGTCAAATAGGTGTTGATTTAGTCCTAACTCTACACATAGCTATTTATTTCTAACAAAACCATACTTTTAACACTTTGCAAACCTTTCATACTAATTCCTCTTTTGCAGAGTGAGGAAGAATATATTGTTGAAATTGTCATTGATGACGTTGGGGATAGACTGGTCACCAATGTAATTTCACTTGTCATAGAGCATACCAATTTTGGGTGGGGTTTCAAGGACAAGGAGGAGGAGCAGCTGAAAAATCTTCTCTACACCTTGTGCAAGATTCATGTCATGTTACAAGATGCTCAGAAAAGGCAAGTAAGTGATGAGTTTGTGAGGATCTAGTTAACAGAGCTTAGAGATGTAGTTTATGATGTTGATAATGTGCTAGATAAGTTCAACTATGAGATTTTTGGGCAAAAGGTATAGATTCAAAACCAAATGGTGAATCAGGTACCTAGCATTTCATTCTGTAATTTTGATAAAGTTAAGTAGGGGTGTGCTCGGTTTGGTTTTAGTCAGTTTGTATGGGTATGGCCAACCGAAACCGAAATATTCGGTTTGTGAAATTCTCAACCGAAACCGACTGAAATGGCTGGAAATCAATCGGTTTCGGTCGGTTTTTAGTTTTTCAAAGAGGGGGTTATGGAGATTTTCAAATCCCTAAATTTAATCACATATAAAAAACAAAGAAATAGAGCAACAGAGAGAGAGCTGTTGAAAAAATCAGAATCACAGAGAAAGAAAAACTTCCAAGAATATTTGTTCCACAATTTACAGTATTACACACAGATTCCAACAAAAAATTGAAAATATTTTGAATTAACAAAAGGGTCTAGACAGAACTTTACCATTGCTGCACCATAGCATGAGCCTACCACCATGCTTGAGCCTACCACCAAGTCTCTATAATGATTTTCAATTTGCATTGAAGAAAGAACAGAGGTATGTGAGAGAAAAGCATGGCCATGGTCCATGGGACTCAGAGAACAAAAAGAAAAGAAAAGAATGAGGCGGCTGAACTGAGAAGGGTGGAGATTAGAGAGAAAATTGGGGAAGGATCGAAGGGTAGAGAGAGACAAAGAAAAAATTGAGAGAAAAAAAATGGGGAAGGGGACGGCTGAAGGAAAGAGAAGGGAAGCTAAAGAAAAGAAAAGAGAGAAAAAATTGAGAGAAAAAAATGAGGAAGGGGGAAGGGGGCGGCTGAAGAAAAGAGAAGGGAAAGCCAACAGGAGTATTTTCGTATTTATGCTACTACTAGGGTTTTAAAAAACTAAATAGCAAAAAATACTCACCTCCCATGCGAAGGCTCGAACCTAGGATCAAGAAGCCAAACCACAAAGAGCACACCACTAAGCCACTTACCAGTTACGTGTAAGAGATACATAAAAACAAAAAATATATATATATTTATTTATTTCGGTCGGTTTGGTTGGTTTTGGTTTTAAAAAATCCAGCACCGAAACCAAAACCAAAAATTTCGGTTTTTAAAAAATAAAACCGAAACCAAACCGCACTGAAACCGAACCAAAATTTTAGACTCCGTTCGGTCGGTTTTGGTCGGTTCATTCGGTTCCTCGGTTTTTTGCACACCCCTAAAGTTAAGACTATCAAACATATGTTAAATAAATTTGTGAATGAAGTAGATGGCTTGGGGCTTAAAATTGTGAATTTAAACCCCAAGATTAGCCTACACAATATAGACTCCTCCCTCAATGATTCAGAAGTTATAGTAAAAGAATACAATGCCATAAAAATTGGGATTTGTTGGGTGGTGATGATCTCTTTCTGAAATTAACGTCTAGATTTGATAGTCTCACAATAACATCTTTAAAATGATGTTTTGCATATTGTGCAATCTTCCTCAAAGATTATGACATTACAAAGGATGAACTAATTCAGTATTGGATGGCTCAAGGGTTTCTTGAACCATCTGAAGAAACTATGGTAATGGAGGATATTGGTAACAAGTATTTAAAAATTTTGTTAGACAAATCCTTTTTACAAAATGCAAAAAATGATGAGTATGGTAGTATTATCAGGTGCAAAATGCATGATTTCGTATATGATTTTGTGCTCTCAATTTCAAAATCAAAATCTTCAATTTCAGATAATTTCAGCTAGGTACGTAGTTTATTTGTTGGATTTGATGGCCGAACAACACTAGGAGTTTCATTTAAAGGTGATGGTTTCACAAAATTGTGCACACGAATTTTGGAGAATGCTGACTTTGGCAACATATTATTAGAATTTAAAAGCTTATGTGTTGGAAAAATTGGTTTTGCATCTCATACAAAACCCGCAGTGGAAGCAACACAAGAATTTACTTTTTTCACGAGAGATAACATGTAACATTGAATTCTAAAACAAAGAACAGAAAGTGTACCTTAATGTAGTAAAATTCAAAACAAGACTTGAGAATACCTTCAATCTTCATCCTGATTCCATATTGTGCCCAAGATGAGTGGTCTCTCAATCAGTTCTGGAAGGTGTATTCAAAAGATACTTTAGAGAAAAACTATTTTATCTTCTTTTAATCATACATACATATTAATTGCCATGACATTTACTTTATTTAATAACTTTTATTAAATAAATAACCGATTATCTAATTAGGTTAGTCTTTTGGGCCAACCCAATTGGGCTTAATTGTGTGGCTTAGGATGGGACCAAAAGGATAATTAAGGCTTTAACTCCAATAGGCCTTGGGCTTATCTGTCAACTCTTGACAAGTCCAAATTTACTATTAATTATATAACAAGTACCACTATGGAAATATAATTGCATTCTAGGTCTTATTAATAAATTATATCCCAAAACTCTAATATGATATCATTTGACCTCTCCATGAAATATCTATTGTGAACAAAGTCATAATAAACTGTTATTTTGTAAACAACTATTTTATTCCTTGAGTCCCCGGTTTAATCTTTTACTTGTTCGTATTTATGAAATCTAATTTTATTAAATATAAGCTATAGTAATTCCTTACTAAAGTGGCCGACCTTGAATAACCAGTTCCTATTAAATTTATCTCAATGAGATATTTCATGTCTCTATGAAAGACATTATGGATTCCATCTTGAGAATATGTGTTCCCTCAACATTACATGCGGTTACTCAACATACTGAGATTTTGACCGTCATAATAAATTGTTACTTTGTAAACAACTATTTTATTTCTTGAGTCCCTGGTATAATCTTTTAATTGTTCGTATTTATGAAATTTAATTTCATTAAATATAAGATTTAGTAACTCCTTACTAAAGTGGCCGACCTTGAATAACCAGTTCCTATTAAACTTATCTCAATGAGATATTTCATGTCTCTATGAAAGACATTATGGACTCTATCTTGAGAATATGTGCTCCCTCAACATTACGTGCGGTTACTCAACATACTGAGGTTTTGACCGTTAAATTAGATTTCACTCCTGATATATCAAAGTAACCTACATTTTATGATCGGGTTCACTATCCTCTCAAGATTGAGAATCTATGAAATTAGAAGTCGTGAGATTAATTATTTAGGTGACAGTTGTTAATTGTTATAATTAATCTTACAATGGTCTAATTCAATATGTTTTACACACTTAGAACACATCAACTAGAAGTCTCCACTTCCATGATCAAGACAAAACATCTTAGTTGATGTGTTATAGTCTTTACAGATGAAATTTCCAATTTCATCACCGACTACAAACTACATTTTGAGTTTACAAGGAATTAGTGACTTATATTTTCTGTAACTAAATCACATATGATGCATCTCAAGAACTATGATAATGTACAATTAGTTCATATATAAATAGTTTCATGTAATTAAACAATTTAATTATTATAACATGCCAATAAATTGGATTCTAAGGCATAAACCCTACCAATAAGGGCATAAGTTGATAGAGTTACCAGAAACAATTGATATGTTAATACATCTGAGGCTTCTTCACATCTTAGACATTGAAATTAATTATTTACCAAATTCAATCATTAAGCTTTTCAATTTGCCAACTTTAAGAATCGAATTCCCTGATCTCATCAAGCTTCTAGAAGGCCTAAGCAATTTGATTAATTTGAGACATATTTGCATTATTGATTGTGAAAATGCAGTAGCACTAAAAAATGTAGGGCGGTTGACTTGCCTTTAAACGTTGCCAAATTTTTGTGTGGGTCGAGATGAAGGTTATCAGATCAAAGAATTGGGACCTTTAAGGTCCGTTTGGTTGAAGGAGTGTTAAAGTGGGAGATGAAAAAGTAGGAGGATAAAAAATGATGGGTGGATGGAAAAGTGGGAGGATAGAAAAGATTTTAATTTCTTTTATTTTTGTTTGGTTGAGAGTTGAAAAGTGGAGGGATAGAAAAAATGAGTTTGTAAAAATTTACTCATACACTCTTATTAAAAAGTGACGGCTAATTAATACAAAAAAGTGACAAAAAAAAAAAAAGCAATCACCCCATTTATTAAAAAAAAAAAATCATTTCCCAAAAAATTTATGTCTAGTTAAAAAAAAAAAAAAAACTATCACACGCGCAGCTCAAAAAAAAAAAAAAAAAAAAAAAAGCAACGTCCAAAAAAAAAAAAAAAAAAAAAAAAAAAGGCAACGTGCCCTCCACAGCCCAAGAAAACAAAAAAAAAAAAAAAAAAAAAAAAGCAACGTCAGGAAAAAAAAAAAGAAAAAAAAAAGAAGGGCAACGTGCCCACCAAAAAAAACACAAAGGAAAAAAAAAAAGAAATGAATTTTTTTTTTTTATATTATTCTAACTGAGTGTATAAGATAGAATTTTTTATATAAGACAGAATTTTTTATTTATGAGAGTAGCTAAGTAGCTTTGCCAGAGAGGCTTGGCAATCTTTCCTCTCTTCAAAAGCTGTATACTGTGGATTGCAATCACTTGGCGTATCTGCCCACCGAGGAAGCCATGCGACGCCTCACCCATTTGAAAACGCTGGAGATTTATGATTGTCCAATTTGGAAGACAATGAGCGGTCCAAGATCGACCATATTCTATTTGTTGACATACAGGATAGTGGGTTAGTGGTTAAGTTTATTCAAATTTCTGTTAACCTATTTGTCTTGCTGCTATTCAATTTCTGTTTGCTAAGCTATTTTCTTTCTTTAATTTTGGACTGGGTCATAATTGCTCTGTTTATGAGGGTGAACTATTGTGGAAAAATGGAGTTTAGTTGCACAATAGTGAGAAATTGGGTAGGTGAAGCACTTGCTGATTTTTCATTTCATGTTTGGGTTGGGGGTCAGTTTTACTTGGGGAACCATGAAATTATGCAATCCCCAGTCCTACTAGTAAATTAAAATTTCAGACAGCACTGAAGGTGTTGATGGTTCTAATATATCTATATATGGTTTTTACCTTTTGAAGGCGGCCAGATTGCTCTGATTTCGAAGACGAAGACTAACTCAGGAAGCTGGCAAGAAGTTTGCATTTGGGAAAATAATTAAGTTGATATTTATACATAATTTACTTCATAAATGGTGATTTACAAAACCAAATTTAGTTTATATATACAGCAAGTTCTGTCAATCATATAGATAGTTTGATTTGTAATTTATTGTTTTTCTTCTTTTTAATTTATAGTGGAAACTGAGGTTAATGAATTATAAATGATCACAAATGGGCTTCTGTTAACAACTCAAAGTGTTCTTTCTATAACATAACTTTTAACATCTTTACTACAATAATCTTAAATCTAAGAGTGATAAAGTAATAAATGTAAAATTTTCATGGCAACAAAAGAAAATTGCGAGTTTATACCTTAGCTTTCCCAGCCTTTGTGCATTTGGGGTGAAAGGAATTGCTGCATTTTCAAGGACAGAGAGTCCACTGCACCAAACTTCAAGTTTTTATTTCTGAAGACTCTTTATGAATGGAGATTGAAGTCCTCCACTCTCTCCACGTTTTCTTTGATGGATTTCCTAGATACTCTACCTATGTGCCGTTAATTATATGGCTGGTTTCGTGTATTTTATTTTCTAGTCTTGTTTTGCTTTGCTGTTTTTCTTTATTTTGTATACCATTTTGATTTTTAATATATTGCAATTACCTATCCAAAAAAAAAAATCTTTCCTAGTCTTTGGCACTTAAGAACTTAGATTCAAAGTTCAAACAGATTGTCAAACTGAATGTGTTTTCATAATTAGGGCCAGTACTCTTAATCAGATCTTGGTGCTCAAAATTGTAACATTTATCTCTACTTTTTTTTTGTGTGGTGTGTGAAGATGACACACAATTAGCAGCAGCTGAAGTGGTTGAAATTGCATGCTGGCTTTTTTATGATTTTCCTGGCCTTTTGCTATCAATTTTAGGACCAGTCACTGTAGCTTCACTCCTTGTATATCACCTGCAAGGTTTCTCTGTTAATTATTCAGAATCCATAAGCAAATAACTAAAGATAACAACAAACTTTAAAAACAAAAATAAATAAAAAATGAAAGAAGAGAGAAATGAGATAGTGTATTTGCCACACTTTGACCCCTTGAATAAATGACTATGAAACCACCCTAAGTCCATTAACCCCCATAAAATTATAAGGAATAAAAGAAAAAACAAAAGTTTTGTATTACTGAGTAGAGAAGGGGAGATTAGTCTTCCAAGATTATGTACTTGCTCTACTTCAATACTTTATGCAAAATAAACCTCAATTCTTCTCAGGTTCCCATCCTTATTTAGCAGAATTAATAAAACCTGGATCCACATTATTAACAGACCTAAAAGATTATTCAATCAGTTAAGAATTTTGCCTTGATGTTCAGGCACAAGGGACAACATATCTGTTGTGTTCAACTGGATGAAAAATTACATTATGAAGTTTTCATCCACTCCCAAGCCAACAGAAGTTTTAGTTGGTTTGTTTTCTCAATTTTCTAATCCCTTCTAGTATATAAAGTATTGATTCAATTCAATAAGTGTCAATTGTCCCCTCCTTCCTCCCATTGTTCCAACAGCATTTTCTGAACTGTTACTTAGAAAATGAAAAAAAATGATAATCCGTTATATTTTCAGGAAATTATTTTTGCATGATTGGTTTTGGTAGTAGCTTTTCAGTCAACTGAGGAAAGCCTTCTATGAAATTATTTTTGCCTGATTTGTGTTGGTGTAGTAGCTTTTCAGTCAATTGAGGAAAGCCTTCATGAAATCTTCTGCTCATTTTCCAACATTTGAGACCATTTCATTATGAAAGCAGAAAAGCATCTTTCAGTGGTTGGTTGCCACACCAACAATCATGCTAAAAGGATTAAGGTTCCCTACACCAACTTCAAACCAAATATGCTGATTGACCAAACTTCTCGCCACCCATGGATAGATTAGTGCTTCTGAATTAATAATAGAAAGTAATCTCACCAACCAGTCTGATTACTGAAAATTTGTGAATTAACTAAAACAATTATGAAAGTCGTGATTCCAAATGATTTTTTTCAAAATCAAAATTTTTATGGCAATTTGGAATGAATATTGAAATGGTTGCTATTAGAGCTTGCTTTGATGCCCATTGATAAAAACATGCACATTCTTTGTCTCAACATCTCTTTTAAATTTCACTTATAGGTTGGCCTTTTTAATTTCTTGGAGCTGAAACTTCTACAGAACATAAATCAGTTCTGGTGCTTAAAAACTCTGACATTTGGCAATAGATTTTGTTGATTAGGGCTGGTTAACGATTGCTGTTTTTATGTGTGAATTGGGTGGCAGAAGGTCTTGTTGATTTTTGTTTTCATATCTGGGTTGGGAGGTCAGTTTAAGTGGATCATATGCAGGGGCTAGTGAGTCACTGTGTTTTGTAGCCAATGTACATATCTGCATAAACAAAACTTTTAGTCTATGTAAAGGTGTGCGTGTCAACTCCACACACGTGTTCATATATCGCCAAAACAATGTCTATAGTTAGATTGAGTACAGCCAAATCACTGAATTGTGTTTTGATTCTTTTTGATATGAAAGTCATTTTGTGCATATGGTGTTATTGACCTTCTCAAGGTTCACTATCATATATATATATATATAATTATTCTGGCATGACTAAGGTATAGAGCCTAACAATCTATGAGTTAGCTGGAGGACCGACTCATTAATTCTAACACTAGTCATGTTCCAGCAATTTAGATCTTATGTAATAAGCAATATAGTTTTTCTGTTTTGTCTCTATAAAATTGAGGAACTTTTTTACCTATTGAATGTGCGGAACATGGCTAATAAAATTCATATTTTCTGATTGTTAAATCTGTCTTTTTTTTTTTGCTGTATATGTATTACCATATTCTTTGGTTAATGATATCCTAAGAGTTTTGTGACAAACCATTAATTCAAATTTAACATATCTTACTGCATAGCTTCTGTGTATCTTCTACTTTTAGCTCTATTTTATCGTGGTTCTTCCATGATGGTTGAATTTCTATTAGCACATCAAATATTTCTCAGAAAATTCAGAAAGTCTTTTGTTTTTATTTTAAGGATTTTATTTGAATTATCACTTCTTATTTTTTCATATTTTCTAATAATATTCTACACTTATCTACTCTTTACAGTTTTGCTATCTTCGTAGAAAAAATTGCAAAACTAAAGTTGCTGTGTATGAGAGAGAAGAAGAGTTCAGAATTTTTTTCTACAAAACCAACTACTTTCAAGCTGAAATTGGAAGGTCATTTTAATTCCCGATTTCAATGAAGTTTCAGTATATTTTTCCTAACGAACGGAGCCTCGTGTTGACTGGTGTTGTTGCTTGAAGTTCCTCTACGTTTTCTCAAATGCTGACCAGTTGCTTGAAGTTTCAGTTAAACTCGTGTTACCATATTGTATGCTTCTAGAACTTGGTGAAAGGGTTTTGAAAGGATCTATAATTCACTCAAATGTGCAAAGGACCTTAACTAATTGCGAAGGACAACTACAATAAACAAAGCCTTAATCCCAATATTTTGGGGTCAGCTTAATTAATTGCAGTAATTAGAAAATGTGAACCCAAGTGGAATCATCATTTAATTCAATTTCCATCTGAATAAAATGGCATACTTTGACTTCATTTTCGTTCCCTTATTCTTTTTCTTCCCTTATTCCTTATCGCTAGAAGTAAAGAAATGTTGGGGCAAAACACATGTTACAGTACCGTTCTTGAATGTCACCAAGCTTATGGCAGTCAAGGTAAAGAGGTTTAACCCCTTGGATACGAAAATGCTTTTCATTATTATTTCTCAAAAGCAAAAGAAAGTTTTATTAGTGTTATGTTGACTCTACAGAAATGTTGATGTTTCACAGTTGTTTGGGAAAAAAAGTGGTTGTTGTACTCAATATGACCCTTGATAATTAATGTAAACACTTAAATTTGAGAAATAGTAACAAATAGACAAATACCACCCTTGATGTTAGTCACTATGCATAGAAACATTCATACGATAAGCATGTGGCTCAAATCAAGACCCAATTCCTTGCCAAAACACTGTAATAATTATTTTAGCAGTCACAAAATTTTTTGTTTATTTGCCAATTAGACTATTATCTTCTTAATGTTTACATATATGGACAAGCATTCCTTATTGAAACAGCCCATAATATATTGAACCCCTAAGTTACCATTTCTGTCAAGCAGCAATGGCTTTCACCATGGTAATGGGGAGAAGCACTATATATGGTGCTGTATAAGTATTACACAGAAAAAAGAAGAAAAAAAGTGTATGTTAGAAATACTGAATTCAATAGTATTGTATTTCTCAACTGAGGAATATACATGTGTGCCTTTATATAGGAGGCATAGGGGTGCAGTACAAGTAAAGGTGTACTATAAGAATGTGTGCTATACAAGTAATCTAGTTGGACCTAAAGCCCATAACACTATATATGTTAACAGCCCCCCTCAAACTCAAGGTGGATGTGAGACCAACTTGAGATTGTCAACCAAAGTACGAAAGCGTCCCTTAGGATGTGAGTTTGTGAAGATATCTACAAGTTGATTTGTAGAGAATACTGAGATTAGCTTGAGAGCAACATGGACAAGATGATAACGAATAAAATGACAATCGATCTCGATGTGTTTAGTCCGTTCATGAAAGATATCATTGTGAGCAATATGAATGACACTCTTGTTTAGTCCGTTCATATTGTTTAGTCCGTTCATATTGCTCACAATAAAGAGGAGTTGCAGAGAATGTAGACACACCTAAGTCTTTGAGAAGCCATCGTAGCCAAAGAAGCTCAGATGTGGTATTAGCAAGGACACGATATTCTGCTTTAGTACTGGAGGGGGCCACATGAGTTTATTTCTTGCTTTGCCAAGAAATCAGGGAAGAACCAAGAAGAAAGCAATAACCAGTGGTGAACCTGTGATCAGTGGGATCTCCTGTCCAATCAGCATCAGAAAATGCACGTAGAACAAGAGGAGACTGAGCAGAGTAGAAAAGACCATGGAAGAGAGTGCCCTCTAGGTGCCGAAGAATGCGCAGAACAACAGCATAGTGAGTCGATCGTGGATCAAACAGATACTGACTCACCTGGTGAACAACATAGGAAATGTCAGGACGAGTAAAAGTGAGATAAACTAGGCTGCCAACTAAATGTCCGTAAAGAGAGGGATTAGACAATGGTTTCCCTCCTGAGAGAGTCAGATGTGCATTAAGCTCAATTAGAGTGTCAACAATCTTGTTATCAGTAAGTCCAGCTCGAGACAAGAGTTCAGAGGCATACTTGGCTTGAGTAATATAAAGTCCATTTGTAGAATGAGTGTTTTGAAGACCCAAGAAGTAGCTGAGATGTCCAAGATCTTTCATCTCAAACTGCTGACTGAGAAAATCCTTGAGTTCTTGAATGCCATTGAGGTCATCACCAGTTATGATCATATCATCCACATACAGGAAAAGTAAAATAGTGCCTTTGTTAGATGAAGAAATAAGGCATAATCATAATGACTGGCCATGTAACCCAAGCGAGAGATGGTAGAGCTGAATTTGGCAAACCAAGCTCGTGGAGCTTGTTTAAGGCCATAAAATGCACGCCAAAGGTGACAAACCTTGTTTGATTCAATAGAGAGACCAGAAGGAGGTTGCATATAAACTTCTTCACTTAAATTCCCATTAAAGAATGCATTTTTGATATTCATCTAGAAAAGGTCTCATTTACTAGTAGCAGCAACAGCTAAGAGGGCACAAATAAATGAGATACGAGCAACCGGAGCAAAGGTCTCTTCATAATCAATCCCATACTCCTGTGTAAAACCTTTTGCAATAAGACGAGCTTTGTAGCGCTCAATGGACCCATCAGAGCGAGTCTTAATCTTGTAGATTCACTTACAACTAACCACAGATTTCCTAGGAGAAAGAGTGACCAAGTCTCAAGTATGGTTTTTAGATAATGCATCAAGTTCTTCTTTCATTGCAATCTGCCATAAAGGGTCAGTAGAAGTCTCACGATAGGTGTGAGGCTCGTGCAGTGTAACAATAATAGTCAAGTAAATGTGCAAGAATGGATCTTACCTAAGTTGAGTGACGAGGTGGAATGTCTTCTACAAGATCTTCAGGCGGAGCAGGAGCAGGGGACCCAAATGTGCAGGAATGTCTTCTACAAGATCTTGGGTAGCTCATCTTCGACCGGTTTATCTTCCACCTGTTCATTAAAAGGGGAACTAGGAAAGGGATCAAGGATATCTAGTGGTTGGACAGAGAAGTCTACAAGAGAATCAGGAGCAGTTATAGGAGGATCAGGAGCAGCTACAGGAGGGTCAGGAGCAGCTACAGAAGGAATATGTGCCTCATTTGGAAATAGATCTAAGATAGAGGAGGAAGATAGAGAAGCATGGAAGTGAAAGAGCTCGACAAAGAGAGGATGTTCCCAAAAGACAACATTGCAGGAGATACGAAGACGATGAGAAACAAGATCATAACACCGATACCCCTTTTGAGTTTCACCATAGTCAAGAAAACAACAAAGCCTTGACCTAGGCTCAAGTTTATTATGCTCATGTGGTTGAAGAAAAATGAAACAAGCAGAACCGAAGGAGCGAAGGTGGTGATAGTCTGGAGGTGACCCAAAAAGGTGCTCATATAGAGTTTGATTTTGGATGACAGGACTAGGAATGCGATTAATAGCATGAATAGCATGAAGAGCAGCTTCGCCCAAAAAAGGAGCAGGAACTTTGACAGAGAGAAGGAGAACACGAAAAGCGTCAAAAATATGACGAAGTTTTCGTTCGGCTCTACCATTTTGCTGAGAGGTACTTGGACAAGTTAGTTGATGAATAGTGCTATAGGAATGCAAAACAACTTGGAAAGCATATTGAGTGTACTTAAGAGCATTATCAGATCGAAAAATTTTGATACGTTTGAAAAATTGGGTTTCAACCATTTTTTGCAAAATTAGAATATACTTGCAATAATTTAGAACGATATTTCATATTAAAAATCCAGCTATAACGAGAGTAATCATCAACAAAGACAACAAAATAACGAGATCCACCAATACTAGAAACAGAGGAAGGTCCCTAAATATCAGAATGAATAAGGTCAAAGATATCAGTGAATATTGATTCACTAGTATTGAAAGGCAAAGCTGGTTGTTTTCCTAATTGACATGAAACACAATCAGAGCCACCTTTCTATGGCCATGGTTTTCTATCCTTACGGTGTATTAAGAGCAATTTTTTTCTTCTTCAGTATTTCTTCGCTGCGTTCATCTTCTTTGGTTTCCCACTGCTGCCGTCAAATCTCTCTAGTATAGTCATGCCACTAATAGAAGTTGCATCAACACTGCAAGACCATTGCCTTCCTCAAACCACTGTTACAGAGCCAGACTTCATTCAAGGGATCTTCTTAACCTTATCAAATCTCAAGGTTTCATCAAACTTCCACCTTGAATTTGAGAGGGAGTATTAGAGATATATTAGCCCATTAGTATAAGCTTAAGCCTAATTCTACTTTGTGTGCAAGTTAAGTCTCCTACTTGTACTAGAAGTCTATTAGTCTATGATTTAGTCTACTCTATATACACATGTTATGGTTCATTGTAATATAGGATTTGTACTACACTCTAATATATTATTGATGTAGCCCTTTAGGGTTTCCTCCGTGGATATAGGTCGTTAGGCTGAACCACGTAATCCTCGTGTGCTATTGTGTTCTATACTTTATGTTTTCGCTTCTGCATCCATACTAGCATAATGACTGGCCATGTAACCCAAACAAGAGATGGTAGAACTAAATTTGGCAAACCAAGCTCGTGGAGCTTGTTTAAGAGCATAAAGTGCACTTCAAAGGTGACAAATCTTGTTTGATTCAACAAAGAGACCAGGAGAAGGTTGCATATAAACTTCTTAACTTAAATACCCATTAAGGAATGCATTTTTGACATCCATCTGAAAATTTTCTCATTTAATGGCAGCAGCAACAGTTAAGAGGGCACGAACAGATGAGATACAACCAACCGGAGCAAAGGTCTCTTCATAATCAATCCCATACTCCTATGTAAAACCTTTGGTAATAAGATGAGATTTGTAGCACTCAATGGACCCATCAGAGCAAGTCTTAATCTTGTAGATCCACTTACAACCAACCACAAATTTCTCAGGGGGGAGAGTGACCAAGTCCTAAGTATGATTTTTAAATAATGCATCAAGTTCGTCTTTCATCTTCCACTTGTTCATTAAAGGGGAAACTAGGAAAGGGATCAAGGATATCTAGTGATTAGATAGAGAAGTCTACAAGAGAATCAGGAGCAGCCACAGGAGGATCAGGAGCAGCTACAGAAGGGTCAGAAGTAGCTACAGAAGGAATATATGCCTCATCTGGAAATAGATCTAAGACAGAGGAGGAAGATTGAGAAGCACGGAAGTGAGATAGCTCTACAAAGAGACGATGTTCCCAAAAGACAACATTGCAGGAGATACGAAGACGATGAGAAATAGGATCATAACACTGATACCCCTTTTTTCACCGTAACCAAGAAAACAACAAAACCTTGACCTAGGCTCAAGTTTGTTATGCTCATGTGGTTGAAGAAGAACGAAACAAGTATAACTAAAGGAGCGAAGGTGGTGATAGTCTAGAGGTGACCCAAAAAGGCGCTCATATGGAGTTTGATTTTAGATGACAGGACTGGGAATGCCATTAATAGCATGAACAACATGAATAGCGGCTTCACCCCAAAAAGGAGCAGGAACTTTGGCAAAGAGAAGGAGAGTGTGAACAGTGTCAAGAATGTGACGAAGTTTTCATTCGGCTCTACCATTTTGCTGAAAGGTACTTGGACAAATTAGTTGATGAACAATGTCATAAGAATGCAAAACAGCTTAGAAAGCATATTGAGTGTACTTAAGAGCATTATCAGATCGAAAAATTTTGATACGTTTGGAAAATTGAGTTTCAACCATTTTTACAAAATTAGAATATACTTGCAATAATTCAAAACAATGTTTCATATTAAAAATCCAGCTATAGTGAGAGTAATCATCAACAAAGACAACAAAACATCAAGATGCACCAATACTAGAGACAGAAGAAGGCCCCCAAATATCAGAATGAATAAAGTCAAAGATATCAGTAGATATTGATTTACTAGTATTAAAAGGCAAAGCTGGTTGTTTTCCTAACTGACATGAGACACAATCAAAATTTTTTGTAGACAATGAACCTAACAAACCTCTAGAAGCCAATTGGTGTACCCAAGAAGAAGATGAGTGACCAAGTCAAGGATGCCAAAGTGCAAGGGAAGGAATAGAAGAAACTGCAGTATCTGCGGCAATAGAAGCAAGACCAACAAGTGGAAGTCGAAGATTGTCCACAAGAAACATACGTCCAACTCTGGAACCGGTCCCAAGCTCCTCTCCCGTCCTTGGATCCTGCACAATACACCCAAAATAATCAAATATAATGTGATAACCCAACTCAGCTAATTGTCCCACAGAAAACAAATTATAAGAAAGGCCGGGAACATTAAAGACCCCAGGACTGAGAGGTTGGAGGTTGAAACGGAACTTATATTATGACTAGACATTGTGGAACCATTTGCTGTGCGAATATTAAAAGGGTGTGGTGCAGGTTTAAGTTCAGAAAATAAGGACGAGTGAGATGTCATGTGATTGCAACAAGCAGAATTCATAAGCCAAGAGGAAGGAGACATACCAGATAAAGCTGAGAGAGAAGAGGAATAAGATGCATTACCAACCATACGAATGACATTGGTGATGATGTTTTTAAGGTCATCTATGGACATGGTGAAAGTGTGACCTGAAGACTTAGACTGTGCAAAGACGAGAGCCATTGGTTGGACACTTTCTGTGTTAGCAACAGAAATTGAAACAGATTTGTTGCGATGATAGCAAGTCTTAATATTGTGGCCAAAATGTTTGCAAAAATTGCAAAAACGTTTGCTAGATTGTCAGCAACGATTATTGCAACAAGAAGAAGACTTGTCCTTATTCTTCATTTAGAATTAAAATATGCAAAAATAGACTGCAAAAATAAAATCTACGCGAAAAATTGAGTAAGGAGCACTTGGACTGCAAAAAGTTATCCTTGGAGAAAAGTCAACCTTAAGTCAAAGTCAACGGTCAAGTCAACGCAGGTCAACGGTCTAGTCAATGGTGATGTCAGCAGGTGAATGGATGCTGATGTTAGCTGATGACGTCACCTAGGGCTGACGTCAGCAGGTGCAAATCAGGTGCATGAGGAAGGCAATCGATGCGTGGAGGCGTGTAGGCGTGTGAGCTTCAGCGCAAAATATTTTGGCGGCGCGTGCTGGCTCCGATGACTTCAAGGTTTCCACGATTGAGTAGATCGGGATAAGACGATCACTGTGATACCTGAAAAATACTTATCGAGGCAAGATGCACGGCGGAGACAGTAAGTGCAGTGGTCTGTGTGGTGCAGGACTCCTCCACGACGGCGGCTGCAGGTCCCGAACCCAAGGACAATGACTGGAAGACATTAGAGGTTCTACGGCAAAAAACTGCGGCGGCTACGATGATGGCGGAAGTGATTGAGAATGGAGTAATATCAATAAAGATAAGACTGCTAAGAAAAAGTCAGAGCAGTGGCTCTAATACTATGTAAGAAATATTGAATGATTGTATTGTATTTCTCAATTAAAGGCCATAACACTATACACGTTAACAGTATTTTAATTTCTAAATTCAAATACCTAATTTTTCAACCAGGAATCACCATGAACAATGTATAAATTCATAAATTGGAACCCAAGAATTCAAATTTCCAATTAGGAAAAGAAAAAGAACTCAAAATATCGTCTTGCTATGCTCTCATATTATGGGCAATCTCCAAATTTGAAAGAACCCCACTTCAAATAAGTAAAAAACAGTAACAATTATGAGAAGCTTCAGAACCCATATAGTAATTTTCTGGGGAACTAAACAGAAAAACTCACAGAACCAGGGGGAGCAACTCGTTGCACTAAGATACGCATGACAGGGTCACATGAGAAGTAGAGATTCTTCAGAAGAACACCATTATTTGGAACCCTCTAGAACCTTCAATTTGATGTTACTTGTGGTCACGTACATGTCTGATTCCTTGGGAAAACCAGTGAAATAGTTCTTGAATATCACTTGCTTGTTGCTCACTTCCTCTCCAATAACACTCACCATCACCGCTATTACAAACTACAATCTCTCTCTCTCTCTCTCTCTTCTCGTTTGTGTGTGTCGCATTTGCGCGGAACATGTGAGGCTGTATTTATAGTTTGTAGTTCACAACATACCATCCTAGGACTACGTGTTTACATGGCAATATGTTAGTGTGTGTACTGTTATATCTTTTTCACTTTCTTTTATTATTTTGACAACCGATAGCATGGTAAAAGATTTTTAGTAATGTTGTTTAAATGTTGTAGATATAGGTATTGTGGTATTTAAATACGAAAAAATGTTGTTTAAACAACAGTACTAAACAGGCCCTAAACTTTTCTAATCGTCCATGTCGATGTTGTTTATGTAAGAATCTTTTTAGAGTAGAAGTAGAATATATATATATATATATATATATATATATATATATATATATGATCTTAATCCTGTCCTTTTTAAGATAAACAAGAAGCTAAACAAATGTTTTATTGTTAATTATACCACATCTAAAGTTGTAAATGAAATTTTAAGGTATTAACGGTATCAATTTGATTTCACATATATCTCAAAAAATAAAATTGATTTCACATTTATTAATGATATTAATTTAGTTTCTCAACATTTAGATCAACCTACTCAAATATGAAATTGATTTCCAAGCGAATTAAGCACGTTGAAATATTAAAGTGGTAGGTTAGGTTGGGTGGCAAGTTGAGTTTTTTCTAAAACCACCAAAACCTGACTCAACCCACCTTTATATGTATATATAATGTCTTTTAAATTTTTTTCTCATATTAAATTTAATTTTTTTGTTAACTTTATAATTTACACGTGTTGATATGAAAAATAAATAATTTCTTCATCGTATGAGAAAAACATGTGAACTTTGACCTATGAGAAAATTGGTCAATTACTACGATTTCTTCAATAGTCTACAGGATTGGAGGAAATACAACTTAAATTTATCTGTAAATTATAAAAAATTAAAAATTAAAAATTTAGTGCATAACACATGCTAAAATTAACTTGCTTAACCCACCTAACTTCCCAAATTGAAACAGCCAAATTTTGAATGACCTGCCATTTTTGGATGTTGGAGGGACGACAGCGGTTTGGAAAGTTGCCTTGTAAATTTTTTAATCCTAGCATAACAAATTAGTTGAAAATGACAACTAAACTTTTCTTAATCCTGTCAAACAAAAAAAGTAAACGAATGTTTTATTATTAATTATACTACACATCTAAAATCTTAAATGAAATTTTAAGGTTACATTATCAGTAATTTAGTTTGCCAATATTTTCAATTAAATTAACTAGGCATTGACTGGTGCTCTGTGAGGGTGCTTTCTATTTCTTTTGTTTTTTGGTGAGGATTTTAATATTAATTATTTGATACTATAGTTTTTTTTTTTTGGTGGGATATTTGACACTATAGTTAATTTAAAAAGATAACTGAAACTGTAAAGCATGGCTATATATTAAAATAATTTACTATAAAACATTATTGTTTCCATTTTTAATTTTTTTTATAGATTGCATTATAAATTTCTTATCTTTTTAGAGTAATAGAAATTGTGACTAATAAAAAATAACAATATAAATTACTGATAACTTGAGTTTTAAAGGGAGGATCAATCTAAAACTTATATGTAATTAATTTATAACTTAAAATCAAATAAACAAAATGTATATATTATTGTCTCCTTTTTAGAAGCCTAAATAGTAATTTTAAGGACACGATTTGAGCCTGAACCCATGGACGGAAGGAGATGGGTTTGAAATGCCTTTTACCATAAAATTTGTAGAGAGTAGGCTTGAAATCTAAGTTCTAGTGATGTTTAGATAACAAAAATGATGAGCTTTGATCACAATGATACGGGACAAGGAACTGTTTACAAGAAAGAATCTTCTCCTCAGACACCAGCCGAGGATGATTTCTATTATTTCTACTCAAGATAGTATACCGTTATGGATAGTGAGGTATACAGTGTTTTTCCTCTGTTTCTTCCTCTCCCTTCTGCTGAAGGTCCCTTCTTCCTTTTATATTCCGTCCTTTTCCTCTTCTTCATGTTCCACGTTAGGGTTAGATTGCTGGTTTAGATACTTATCCCATCCACCTCCCTTGAAGTCTTTGGAGACAAGAGCCAGGTTAAACTTTGATGCTTAGGTCTCACTTCTCCGTTAATGCGGCCAGAATAGCAGTTACAGAGCATTTAATGTGGGGGCGGTGGTGACAGCTTTATCTTAAATATTCCACCACCCTTCCTCTTATCTTCAATATTTACCATGTTTACTCTTACCCATAGGATTTTTTAGAACTTAGCTTGTGGGTGTTAACCAGCCCTTCTCCTACCTCGGCTATGTATAGCCAAGGACATAATCTTCTTCGGACCATCTTCTAGGACATACTTGTTCAGACATTACCTCTTTACTATTTAGCATTGCTTTATGAGTTGACATCCATACATCCTCGGACCATTCAGTGTCCTCAAATTGAGCCTTTAGCCCAAAGAAATACTCTTGGGCCACTCCAGAAATATTCATGGGCACAATGACCCTACAATAGCCCCTCGAGATACTCATTTTGCTATCTCGGGAGGAAAGGAGGATCTCGACACCTATTACCGTTAATTTCTGTGCTCCACACATCTTTGCTGACAGGGATGACAACCTTTGAACTACCCATCTCACATCCTTGATGTTTCGACATGCGGAGCGTCCCCAAATTGAATTTTGATGTCTCCCAGTCTCCCACGCTCAGCAACGTGTCACGCTTTTAACGGATAGTGGTTATATTAGGACATAAGCGAGAATTTTCCCACTTCATAATTCCCATTGATATAAATACTAATAATTCAAACTCTCTTACACACTACTGCATTCATACAACGTATTTGCCAACCCTTTGCAATCTACACGCGCCCTTACTTTTATCAAGAACTAGGCCGAGGTGACTTTGTCATTTTTTAAAGTAAGTCCTCCCTAACTCCATCTTTCATTTTTTTTCTTTCTTCTCTCTTTTTCTCGTGTTTCTTTCTCCTCGGCTCGTCTATTTTCTTAGTTCTTCCACCGTATCCACACCCTACTCCTACAAATGGGTAGATTTGCATCTCTAGTAGATTCACAGGAAAAAATAGAACAATTTAAGGCAAATTATACAATTCCACTAGGGGTGTCTATTACATATTGCTCGAAAGGGGAGTGGTATGAAAAAAGACAAACGGGAGAGGTAGTAATCGCGATGATAACATTCATAGAAGAAGGGATGAAAATCCCAATGGGGACCGTTACTAGGGATTACCTTAGGGCCTTTAGATTACCCCTACCCAATGCGCCCCAAACATATTTAGGATTCTAGGATCCATAGATGCCCTAAATGAAAAGGTGGACCTAGGACTCACCCATCATTATGTGAATTAGGTTTATAACCTCCACTTCCTAAAGAAACAAGGTGGATATTACCTAAAATCTAGGCATCCAGAAGTTAGATTAATCCATTGCCTCCCTGAATCTAACAAAGGTTTGAAAAATGACTTCCTAATCACATCAGGGGATTGACATGATGGCGTTCCCTGTCCGACAAGGGAGGGGAAACCAGGTGAAGTTCTGGATCTGGTTGAACTGTTCATAACCATTCCTTTTAAACCTGGGTTTATATAAAACATTTACTTATTGTAATCTTGTTTTTCTTTTCAATGATTTGTAGATCCACACGCAGCGGATCGTCATCCTCATCTTGTTGATTTCGCAAGATTAGACAGGTTGAAGTATTTGTGCACTCAAACGGCCAACTCCAAGCAACTCATTTAATGCTCGGCTATGATCCCATCTCCAAAACTTTCCAAGCGCCAAAGTGCGTGATCAGAGCCAAGGACCCACGCTAACGCCGGATAAGCGTTGCTGTCGAGGGTTTTCTGCTACCTGAGGGAACTCCCATTCCTCAAGGCACCCTTATCACACAACCCATACAACCCATACTAGAAGGTATCCCTCTCATCCCAATTCCAACTCTGCCCATAACTGGTGAAGCCACCTTTTCCAACCCAGTATAAAGGAAGAAGAAGAGATTGTTGAAGTATCAGATTCCTCCGAGGACGAGTTTGAAGTCTTCAATCGACCCTCTTCCCCCGAAGACCAAGTTGCTATCCACAACACATCCTCTTCAAACCCCCCGCAAGGCGACATCCAAAAATCTGACATAATGGGCATCCAACGTAAACCTAAGCCAGGTCTTAAAGACGTATTGGAAGTTCAAGTGGGGATCCAAGAGCTTCCTAAGGTACCTCAAACCAAGGCCAAAGATAAAGGCATCGAGAAAGTCCCAGAACCCAAGCTCCCTCCTCCTTCTCCTCCTACCCAAACTCAATGCACTAACCAAGCTGACCACAAAAGAAAAAGGGATCAGCAGAAAGGGAAAGAAGTGATTAAGGGAAGGGAAAGACTCTCTTCCCAAGGAGCTTGAGCTTGAGCTTGAAAAAGGAGGAAAACAGGCCCGCACAGTGCAGACAAGGTCAGATAAATGGACCGAGTCTCACGTGGCTGTACATGCCCCAATCTGGGCTCCTAAGATGACCATGGACAGTCATGCGGTCACTGTTGATGCATCCATCAGGAACTCTAATGAGGGAACAGCCGCCTGCGTAGTAGACGCACTAGAGCAAGCTTTACTATTACCCGAGGACATGGGTAGCTCAGAAGAATGAGAGATCAGAATGTCTTCATGACTTTGAAAAAGGAACGTGCTAGGGTAAGGATCTCATCCAAGCTTTGTTTATCTCCATTTCTGTTACACTTGAAAATTTTAACCTTGCTTTATTACTTTGCTATCTTCTACGCATAGGCTGTTCAGTCTGTTCACAGAGCAGAGGAGATCGTCATTAGTACGTACAACTCCTTCAAGGCTGAAGAATTAAGGCGCAGCAATGCCCAGAGGATCCTTGACCTACAGGAAAAGAAACTACAAGAGGTCATGGCTAATCTGAGCAAAGCAGAGAGTAAGAAGTCTGGCTTGGATGCTGCTCTAAAAACAGCAGAGAAGCAAGCTGAGAACCAAATACTACAACTTAGGGAAGCCGACGAGAACTTCGCTGCCGCAAAAAAGCTGATTGAGGATCTTAAGAGAGATTTAAAGGAGTCTGAAAGGGCAAAGAAGGAAGCCGTCAAGGCTAAAGAGGAGGCCACCAAGGATATAGAGGAGGCTAAGAAGACAAAGGACCAAGCTGAACAAGAGAGTTATGAGGTCGGCGTGGCAGAGACCATTGAAACTTTCAAAGCTCAAGTCCTTGAGGTATGTAGGCATTACTACATTCAAGTATGGAATGAGGCACTTTCTCGAGCTGGGATTGATGCCTCTTCCACCCTTTAGAAGTGTCTACTTTCCCCCAGTCATTCGAGCCTCTGCCCCTCCCCAAATCAAGGATGGTGTTGTTATTCAAGGAGCTGAGGATAAACACGGTGATGTAGCTGAAAACCCAGTCTTTATTGAAAGTCAGCCTCCAAAGCATGCTGAACCAATAGAAGGGGTGGCACCTGAGGATACACAACCTCCAAATGATCCCAAGGAATCTTCCAAGGACAAACAGACTGACCAAACAATGGAGCTTGTGTTAGCGACAATTCCAGTAACCTTGAAGGAAGATCCGAAAGGCAAAGGGATAGCCGCTAACTCTTCGGCGCAACCTGAACTTCCAAAAGATCCCAAAGGCCCTTTAAAGTTAAAGCTGAAGCCATGATTGCCCCTCTTCTCTCCAGCTTTTCTCCTTATCTTTATTTAATGTAATTTTGACAACTTGCAAGCAAATTTACCTTTTAAGAATTTTAAAATCAATGAAAAAGAGCAAGTTATTTCTACTACAGATTTCAATTTTACTACCCTTCTTTATATTTATACCTATTATCTTTTTCATCTTACTTGAAGTTTGTTTGTCACACTAGAACAATAGTCTGTTTCCTTTCATAATTTAATTAACAAATCTAAGGAAGCAATTTGGAATGAATTAGGCAATAAATATGTTCAATATACTTGCAAATGCTTTAAGTGATGCTCATGGGCTTCTATCCACTTATCACTATTTTTGGGAGTCTTCAAGTTTTGCAAGCAAAAGGGTAAATTTAGGTCTGGATTCACATTAAACATAAATAGGCCGAGGATCAATCATAATTAAATTTTAACCATTGCTCAATAGAATATCAACATACATAAGATATATGGAAACCAAGAAGCGTTAATTTCCCTAGAAAGGATGATCCAAGGACTAAATGTAACTAAGGTTCTGTTCAACACTTAATAAGAATATTAATTTATACAAGGCATGTGGTCTGAGGAGCCAGTCATGACCAAGATTCAGTTTGATACTTAGAAAAATGAATTGAAGTGTTAATTTTCCGCAAGTAGATGATCTGAGGATTAGACATAGCTAAGGTTCTGTTCAACACTTAATAAAATATTAATTTAGACAAGGTATGTGGTTCGAGGATCAGGCATAACCAAGCTTCAGTTTGATACTTAGAAAAAATGAATTAAAGTGTTAATTTCTCCGAAGTAGATGATCCGAAGACCAGACATAACTAAGGTTTTGTTCAACACTTAATAAAATATCAATTTAGACAAGGTATGTGGTCCGAAGATCAGGCATGACCAAGTTTCAGTTTGATACATAGAAGAATAAATGGAAGTGTTAATTTTTCCAAAGTAGATGATCCGAAGACCAAACATAACTAAGGTTTTGTTCAACACTTAATAAAATATCAATTTAGACAAGGTATGTGGTCCGAGGACGAGGTATGACCAAGCTGATACTTAGAAGAATGAATTAAAGTGTTAATTTCCCCCAAAGTAGATGATCCAAAGACCAGACATAACTAAGGTTCTGTTCAACACTTAATAAAATATCAATTTAGACAAGGTATGTGGTCCAAGGACTAAGAATGACCAAGCTTCAGTTTGATATTTAAAAGAGATGATAATTAACGCAATACAATGTCAATAGAAATAAAATGGCAAAATTTCCTTTCATTTAATAATAGTACCTTCGTAAGTTATTTACATTCCAAGGACGTTGTACAACATGTTCATCTAGATCTTCAAGATTATAGGCCCTATGCCCACGACTGAGGTAATACGATAAGGTCCTTCCTAGTTAGGCCCCAGTTTTTCCCATGCTGGGTTCTTTGCGGTGCCTAAAACTTTCCTCAGTTCCAAGTCTCCAGGTGCAAGTGGCCATAGCTTTACATGGGAATCATACCCCTGCTTAAGTTTGTGTTGATAATAAGCTAGCTGAACCATGGCATTCTCTCATTGTTCCTCATCTAAGTCCAAACTTTTCTCCAATAAATTGTCATTACTGCCTGGGGTGAAAGAGCTCGTCCTTAGTGTTGGGAACCCAGTTTCTAGAGGTATTACAGCCTCGGCTCCATAAGTCATAGAGAATGGTGTTTCTCCCATGTATCTTCGTGGTGTAGTTCGATATGTCCACAAGACATGTGACAATTCTTCCACCCATCTTCCCTTAGCATCATCTAATCTTTTCTTGAGCCCATTGACTATCACTTTATTGACCGCCTCAGCCTGCTCATTTCCTTAAGGATAAGCTGGAGTGGAATATCTATTTGTAATGCCTAGATCATAACAATATCTTCTAAAGACCTTACTATCAAATTGTAGGTCGTTATCTGAAATGAGAGTATGAAGGATTCCAAACCTAGTGACAATATTTTTCTAGACAAACATCTTCGCCTCCATATCCTTGATATTCGACAATGGCTCAACCCATTTAGTGAAATAATCTGTTCCAACAAGCAGCTACCTCATATTCCCTGCTGCTTTTGGGAAAGACCCCACAATATCCAAGCCCCATTGAGCAAAAGGCCATGGACTAGACGAGAATTAAAGACACCCCCTAGCTGATGGATGTTGGGAGCAAATCTCTGGCACTGGTCACACTTCTTTGCATAACATTGTGCCTCTCACTGCATATTGGGCCACCAATACCCTTGGGTAAGAGCTCTATGAGCTAAAGACCTTCCTCTTGTGTGACTTTTGTAAATTCCTTCATGTAACTCTTCTAAAAGTAATTTCATTACTTCTGGATGTATACATAGCAAATATGGTCCTGAAAAAGAACGCTTATACAATTTCTGGTCCTCGGAAAGCTAAAACCGAGGTGCTTTCCTGTGTACCTTATCTACTTCGGACTTTTCTTTAGGCAAGATATCATCTTTGAGGAAGGTCACTAATGGATCCATCCAACTAGGTCCCACCCTAATTTGATGAATTCGGATGGCGTCACCACTCGTCCCAGTAGGTTTCCACAAATCTTCAACAAGGATGACTCGAGGTAGGCTTTGTGCCGAGGATGTCACGAGTGTGGCCAAAGAATCAGCATGGGTATTCCCACAACTGGATATAAATAATAAGGAAAAAAGATTCAAATTTAGACTGTATATACCTGACCTGGTTTAGGTATCCTTGCATTCTTGGATCTCTTGCCTCTAACTTCCCTTCCACTTGACCTACTACCAATTGTGAATCCGAGAACATTTGTACCATTTTCCCACCCATTTTATGAACCATGTTCATTCCGGCTAGTAGAGCTTCATATTCTGCATCATTGTTGGTGGCCGAGAACCCCAATCTTAAGGATTTCTCAAAAATAATTCCCTCAGGGGACACCAAAACTAGCCCCACACCAGATCCTCTTTGATTCGCTGCTCCGTCAACCTACACTTTTCACAATGAAGGTTCTTTGTACAAGATCATGCCAACTGATTTTTCATTCATGTCCAATCCCTTAACATTTTCTTCCAATGAGGGCTCAGCAAATTCTACCACCAGATCTGCAAGGACTTGTCCCTTTACAAAGATGCGAGGCATATATTTGATAGCAAAAGCCCCTAGAATGGTACCCCATTTGGCAATCCTTCCCATGTAGTTTACACTCCGAAGAATAGACTTAAGAGGAAGTTGAGTCAAAACAACAATTGTATGAGATTGGAAGTAATGGGGAAGCCTACGCGTAGCATGCACCACTGCTAGGATTGCCTTCTCCAACGGTAAATAATGCACCTCGGCCTCATGTAGAGACTTGCTCACGTAATAAAGTAGCCTCTGTACATTATTATCATCTTGTATAAGAACCAAACTAACTGCATGATTAGCCACTGCAATATATGCGAATAAAACTTCATCAATTTCTAGCTGAGACATAATAGGTGGTCATGCAAGATATTCCTTAAGTTGTTGAAAAGCCGAGGCATACTCCTCAATCCACTCAAACCCCTTCTACTTATTCAACAACTGGAAGAAAGGTCTACACCTATCCGTGGACCAAGAAATAAACAAGTTGAGGGTAACTGTCATCCCTGTCAACCTCTGAACCTCCTTGGGTTTCCGAGGTGGGTGTAAATTGTTAATTGCCTTGACCTGAGCTAGGTTAACCTCAATCCTCTAGTGAGTTACCATATAACCTAAAAACTTGCCTGATCCCACACCAAAAGAACACTGAGAGGCATTAAGTCGCAATTTGTACCTCCTCAATGTCTGAAAAGTATCACTCAAATCTTCCACATGTGTGGAAACCGCTTTACTTTTTACCACCATGTCGTCCACATATACCTCAATAGTCTTTCCCAACTGTGGCTCGAACATCCTAGTCATCATCCTCTGATAGGTAGCCCCTGCATTCTCCAGACCGAAAGACATTACCTTATAATGGTAATTTCTCGTAGGAGTGACAAATGCAATCTTCTCTTGGTCCTCCACAGCTAAAGGTATTTGGTGATAACTTTGGAAAGTATCCAAAAAACTCATCTGAGGATGCCCAACAGTAGCATCCACCAACTGATCTATCCAAGGCATTAGGAAAGAATCTTTAGGACAAGCCTTGTTCAAATCTGTGAAGTCCACGCATACTCCCCACTTCCTATTTTTCTTCTTTACTATCACTATATGAGCCAACCATTCAGGATAAAACACCTCTTTGATAGCATCAGCCTTCTTGAGTTTGAGCACCTCTTCCTTGACAGCCTCGGAATGTTCTTTAGAGGAGTGTCGAGGTGGTTGCCTCCTCGGTACAACAGCTAAAATGACATTCAAATGATGACAAATGAAACTCGGATCTACCCCGGAGGCCTCATAAGCATTCCACACGAATACATCCACATTCTTCTTCAAGAACATGACCAGCTCTGCTTTCTCTTTAGGTGGCAACTGAATTCCCACTTGAAAGAATTTCTCAAGGTCGTCATCTATAAAGACCTTATCCAAATCTTCACACGCGGGTTCTTCTACCGATGGTAGCCCGAGCGTGGCCAGAGACATTAATTGCTATGGCCTTCCTTCAGCCGAGGCCGAGGACTCAGGACCAAGCTGATGCAGAATTACAGCCGCCATGCACTGTCTAGTCACAGATTGACTCCCCAGCAGCTCCTCAATTTGATCCCCAGATGAAAATTTGACTTTGACATGTAAAGTTGATGACACAACACCTAGAGCATGCAACCAAGGTCTTGCCACAATGGCCGTGTAGGGAGAATAGGCGTCTACCACAATGAAATCCATGTTTACCACCTCTGGGCCTGATTGCACAGGCAACCTAATCTGCCCCTTTGGTATGATAGCCTTCCCCTCAAAGCTTATTAAGGGCGAATCATAAGCCGTAAGATCCTCTAGCTTTAAGTTTAGCCCTTTGAACAAGTCAGGGTACATGATATCGACACCACTACCCTGATCAACCATTACCCTTCTCACATCATAGCCCTCTATCCTTAGTGTAACCATCAAAGCATCATCATGTGGTTGGACAGTCCCAATCTTGTCCTCTTTCAAGAAACCTAAAATTGGTAGGATATTTCCTTTAATCCTCTTCGGCTCGTCCTTAGAATCCTCGGCCAGGGTCCAAGCTACAGACATCACCCAAGAAGGATAAGAGCCAGTTCTTCTAAGTGCAACGAAAATAACATTTATCATATCTAGAGGAGGCCTTGATGAAGTGCTGCCCTGGTTAGCAGTCCCTAAGTGGTTTCCCTGCCCATTAGGCCGATACAAGAATTGTTTTAACTTTCCCTCCTTAACTAACTACTTTAAATGGTTCCACAAAGTTCGACAATTCTCGATAGTATGACCTCTTTCTTGGTGATAATGGCAATGAAGGTTCTAATTGCGCCTCAGGGGTCCTTTGCTATCTTATTGGGCCACTTGAAGTATGGTTCGTTGCTGATTTTCTCCAACAGCTGATACATTGGTTCCCTAAAGATGGTATTAACCACCTGAGGGGTGGTAGGGCCAGTTTGCCCATTAAAATCTCTTTAGGGCCTGTTGTTATTGTTGTATCTATCTGACCTGAAATCCCTCCTCTCCTAAGGGATAACCTTCGTCTTTCCCTTACCTTGCTGTTGATCTTCTTCAACCCTTTTATATTCATCAATGCGATCCATAAGCCGACGTACACTTCTTACAGGCTTTTTGGTCAAAGATTTCCTCAAGTCATGCTCTGCAGGTAGGCCGACCTTGAAGGTTCTTATCGCCACGTCATCAAAGTCCCCATCAATCTCATTGAACATCTCCCAGTATCTGTTTGAGTATGTTTTCAAGGTTTCTCCTTCTCTCATAGCCATAGATAATAACGAATCCAAGGGCCGAGGAACTCTACTGCATGTGATGAAACGAGAACCAAATTCCCTAGTAAGTTCCCTGAAAGAATTGATAGAACCTGCCCTCAAGCCATCAAACCACCTCATAGCCACAGGTCCTATGCTAGAGGGGAAGACTTTGCACACTAATGTTTCATTCTTAGAATGCACCACCATCCTCTAATTGAAATGACTCTCGTGCTCCACAGGATCTGTTCGGCCATTATAAATGGTGAATGCTGGTTGTGTGAAGCGCCGAGAAAGCTTCCCTTCTTCCAACTTGCGTGTGAAGGGTGATTTGGAGATCTGATGTAATGCTCAGCCCATAGCATCATTTCCCAAGCCTCTCGAAAGAGAATTCTTACCCTCTTATTCATGCAGATTGTCCTCTGTATAGGAGAAAAACTCCTCTTGAGGAGTTCTTGACCTGGGCTTGTAACTATCATCCCTAGAGCCTTCAGAAGAAGGATCATACAAGGAAGGAGTTTGCCTTCGCCTTTCGCGGCATAACTTCTTCTTCAGGTGGTTAATTTCTTTCTACATGGCTTTAGCATTCTCCTCGTGGGGAAGTCTGCTTTCACTTCGTGAACGACTCCTACTAGTATGCATTGTATGCATACTACCCTCCCGATCCCTATCCTCTTCAGGATGCAAGGTGTGACCCTCACGTTGGGACCCCACAGACTCTGCACGATGTGGACTTAAGCCTACCATAATGCTAAACCTCCTAGAACACAAGATTTCCCCCAGACAGGGCCAATTGTAAGGACATAATTTGAGCCCGAATCCACGGACCGAAGGGGATGGGCCTAAAAGGCCTTTTACAATAAAATTTGTAGAGAGTGAGCTTGAAATCTAGGTTCTAGTGATGTTTAGATAACAAAAATGATGGGCTTTGATCATAATGATACAAGACAAAGAACTATTTAGAAGAAAGAATCCTCTCCTCGGACACCAGCCGAGGATGATTTTTATTATTTCTACTCAAGATAGTATACCGTTATGGATAATGAGGTATACAGTGTTTTTCCTCTGTTTCTTCCTCTCCCTTCTGCTGAAGGTCCCTTCTTCCTTTTATATCCCCTCCTTTTGCTTTTCTTCATGTTCCACGTCAGGGTTAGATTGCTGGTTTAGATACTTGTCTCATCCACCTCTCCTGAAATCTTTGGAGACAAGAGTCAGGTTAAACTTTGATGCTCAGGTTTCACTTCCCCATTAATGCGGCCAGAATAGCAGTTGCAGAGCATTCAATGCAGGGGCAGTGGTAACAACTATATTCTAGATATTCCACCGCCCTTCTTCTTATCTTCAATATTTACCATGTTTACCCTTACCCATAGGATTTTCTAGAACTTAGCTTGTAGATGTTAACTAGCCCTTCTCCTACCTCGGCTATAGCCGAGGACATAATCTTCTTCGGACCATCTTCTAAGACATACTTGTTTAGGCATTACCTCTTTACTCTTTAGCATTGCTTTATGAGTTGACATTTATACATCCTCGGACCATTCAGTATCCTCGAATTGGGCCTTTAGCCCAAAGAAATACTCTTGGGCCACTCTAGAAATATTCTTAGGCCCAATGACCCTACAATAATATTGTTGAAGTATAATATAACTATCAATTTTTTCTATGCATAATTGAATTGGTATAGCGAATTAGTCAATTAAATTATATATGATTATCTAGAAGTAATATAAAGCAAATTTTACATGATGAGACATTAAAAGCGTAAAAAGGGAGGACAATGAAATGAATTTTGTGTCATCCTACCTCTACTTCCCGAAACAAATAGTAATGTTGACTAATATTGCAGGATGCAAGTGATGAATTTGTGGGGTAAGTAAAGTGGAGACGAGTTTGCTTTGAGATCTTGTGGCTAAAGGTACTGTTTAAAGCCTAATGAAGGAAAAGGTATGCGACTTCTTTTCAGTCTCCAATCCTATTGTATTCTACTGCAATATGGCAAACAAAATTAAGCCATTTGTCACTCATTAGATAGAATTAAAGATAATTTTATTGGCTTCGCACTTAGAATGGAGTTTGTGAATTTAATCGTTGAGATTAGTCTAGATAGGGAGATAAACTCCTTTATGATTCAAAAGTTGTATGAAAGGAAGATGATGTTTTAAAACTGTAAACTTGCTCATTAGTGTAAGTAGCATGGTTTTATAAATCAGTACGATCAAAAAATTGTTTTTGCTCCTGGTTCTTGATTTTGACCAATTTTGGGGAGTTCTTACTAAATTGAATTGGTGCTTTTGGTTCATGGTTATATCAGTCGGTCAATTTCGGTCCAGTTTTTAAAACTATACGAAGCCGTCAACAATTTTTGGAAAGACTTAAACAAATCTAGTTTATAAATATAATCATTGACAAGTAAAGATGCATTTTTATGTGCTGTATTGACATGGCTACATGGCATAACCAAAAAAAAAAAAAAAAAATCTACAATAACTAAATATTTCGGTACTAAAATGACTTTAATTCCCATGCGTCATTTTCCCTTATCTCAGTGCTGTTTCTCTCCTTGTAATTATCATGGTTCTAATGTTTGGTTTTAAGAAAATATAATTTGTTATAGTTGTGGTATGTAAACATATTTGGATTTTTGTGGATTGTTTTTTCAGCATGTGACGGATGTGATTTAAGTGCTATATCTAATAGTTTCTAGTGTGTTGTTGGCAATGGAAGTATTTTTTTCATGTCCTGGTTAACATAGAGATTGTTATATCTACAAAGTTCCTTGTGTGTAGGGTGCCATTTTAGATATGCTCTTGAGATTAATACAATTTATATTAAACCTTTATTAAAACCTTAGGTGCATACAACAAGATGGCTGAAGAAAGGTTTTTATTTATTTATTTGTTATTAAATAAGGCCATTATTAATTCCAAAACCCAAGCCCATGAGTCCATGACACAAATTCTTACCCTGGTTTACTTTTGAAAGAAAGACATGGTTTACTAAGTTAAGAGTTGGTCTTAGCTTGATAGCTCAGAAAAAGGGAGTGTTTCTGTTTGGGCAAGCTTAAGTGTAACTTGGGCCTTTTGATTTGGGTTTGACTCAATATGACCCTTCAAACAAAGGTATATAAAGCCCTTGTTAATTCATGTAAACACTTAGTTTGAGAAACAGTATCAAATAGACAGATACACACTTGATGCAGTCACAATGCATAGAAACATCCACTGTAATAAGCAATGTCTCAAATCAGACCCAATTCCTTGCCAAAACACTGTGCTGAAATTGTTTGAGTAGCCACCAATTTTTTCCCTTATTTGCCAGTTAGACTATATCCCTCATATTGTTTACATATATGGACAAGAATTCCTTATATAATGTTTTTGGGAACAGGCTTGAGAATTGTAGTTTGACGCTAGTTAGTTCTTAGCTCTTACTGTTTATGTTGGGTTGCCATTAAAATGTTCAGTTAATTAGGGGCTAACTGGTTTTTCTGTTTTTCTGTTTTCTAAATGAACAAAAAAAAAATGCATTGACAATATGGGCCAGTTATGCTGGGCCTTTTCCCCATTATTTAAGTTGATCTCTTTCCTGCTTCCATGCATTATTATGGGCTGTAAACCACTTTAACTATACTTGTATTGTTCGGCCAAATCGGCCCAATACCATCTTTTAAAAAAAAAAATTAGGCAAAAAACACTATTTCGGAAGTAATTGGAGAAATACCACTTTTCTAGTATTCAAGCTCACGAAACTTGAGTACTGGATTTTATACTTCCACCGTGACATGCCAGCATAGAATCTCTATTAAAAAATGCCACTTGGTACTCGAGTTTGGTGGACTCGAGTACAGTATAATCTGGTACCTGAGTCCACTAAACTTGGGTACCAATCTGGATTGGCCGCCAGTTTTTGATGGGATATGCCATTTGATACTTGAGTTTCATGTACTCGAGTACTGTTAACAGTACCCGAGTTCTTGAAACTCGAGTACCAATCTAGATTAGCCACCATCTATTTGGTGTATATAATGCCCATTATACTCGAGTTTCATGTACTTGGGTACTGTTAACACAGTACCCGAGTACATGAAACTCGAGTATTGCTCACTAAAACCGGTGAAAGTTCAAATTTAATCTCTCATTTCTCACTCACCAGACACACTCTCACTCTCCACACCCAAAACGTACAAACCCCAAACCCATTTCATCGCTGGCGACCTCGCACTCTCAAACCCATTTCATCGCCGGCGACCTCGCACTCTCAAACCCATTTCATCACCGGCGACCTCGCACTCTCTCCACCAGAGACAAGCCCATTTGATCGGCGGCAGAAATCTCTCCTTTCGCTGGCGACCTCGCACCCACTCCACCGGAGACAAGCGCATCTCATCGGCGGCGTTCTCGCACTCAAAGATTAGCAATTTTGGTAATTTTTTTTGTTCTTTCCATGAGTTTTTAAATTACACTTCTGTTTAAGATTACAAAATTTCCCAAAAGGTTTAAGTTAGGAAATTATGAATTTAATTATGTAATCTAATATCCTTGATGATGGCTGGTGTTTTACAATTGTAAATTCCACAAACCGTGATTTAAGTTGAATATCTTGCAAATGACATGCCTAGGTTTCTAGGTTTTTAGCTTTTGTGGTTGGACTTGAAATGACCAGAAGAATTTTTCAATATTTGATAGGAAAAGTTGTATTTGAATAACTAAAAAACTCTTGATTTTAAGTTTTAACTCCTACTATTATTAGTAAAGCCACAACTGAAATAACAGAAACAAATATTGATATGGTCTATATGGTCTTCTAAATATTTATATTAAAGCTTGATGATTTTAGACCATCATGCTAATGCTTTGAGGATGAAAAAAGTAATGGTGAAAAAAAGGAAAACCTTTATTAAAGCAGCACCTAAAACATAGGCTTTCCCCTCCAAATGTTGGCATGTCAGTGAATATCAAACCAGGATGTTGAGTACTATCATAATAATTTATTTGGATTGCTGTCTCACTTGTTCTCTAAAAAACCTGTCATATATACAAACGACCAAGAGACCTATAATGCATCCAAGTATAATAGGGTACATGGATACATCATCTTTAAAATCATTATGCTATAGCTTTTAACATTCTTGCGTCCTCTATTCCTCTTTCTAAAATGCTGCACACTCATATGGTACAAGAAGGTTGCTCTAAAACAAAAAAAAATTATAATCTAACATAAGGGCAATTTACCATAGAAACACGCAATTGTAGATAAAAACTATTTTTTTTTTCCAATTACATGCGACTTAAATCTTAACTAAGATCCTTGAGTTTCTGACAATGCCAAAAATGGATCAATGAGATGCTATCATTTTGATTTAGCTTTCACAGGTGAAAAAGATATTCACTTGCCACAAAAAGATATTCAATGAGATGCTATCATTTTGATTTAGCTTATGGGTATTTGATGAATATGCTAATGGGCCATTAATCACCTTTAATTTATGCTAATGGGCCATTAATCACCATTAAGCTTGAAAGGAGAAAATAGTTGGGATGCTGAGAATTAGAGTTGAATGGCTAAAGTGGAGCTCAGCATTTTGAGTATTGTGTAATTATGTTATTATAGCGATAAAGCCATACGAAATACAAAATTCCCATTTTTCAATGTAAGAAGCTTGTTTAAAGTTTATTTATTTACTTTTATGAGGATGCTGAGATGTCAGACGCTAAGGAACAAAGTCATAGTTATATCACATTCTGTGGCTTTATCTGGGTAATTTGGCAGGAATATTGCATATATTTTGCTAGTTTGTTATGTTGATTGGCAACAATGAATAGGCTCATTCCTTTTGTAATGTAATTGCCATGAAATTTCTCTCTTTTGTTTGGACATGGCATTCAAATGCCTGCACTTGTTGAGAAGTTTAAAATCTAGTTTTTTCATTTGTGATAGATATCAAATCAGTTGTTCATAGTTACATTCCTCACCGGTGCCAAAAGCAGAAAATGTCAGGTGCAAATAATGAGGATATAAAAGAGCAGGAGCTTACTGATAATACTGTAAAAAATCAAGTTGATGGTGACAGTTCTGTGAAACTCGAGTATTAATCGGCATGACTCAACAAATTCGGGCCAATTCAGATTGGTACTCGAGTTTCAAGAACTCGGGTACTGTTAACAGTACTCGAGTACATGAAACTCGAGTATCAAACAGCATTATCCTATCAAAAGCTGGCGGCCAATCCAGATTGGTACTTGAGTTTAGTGGACTCGGGTACCAGATTATACAATACTCGAGTCCACCAAACTCAAGTACTAAGTGGCATTTTTTAATAGAGATTCCATAGTGGCATGCCATGGTGGAAGTATAAAATCTAGTACTCAAGTTTCGTGAGCTCAAGTACTGGAAAAAGTGGTATTTCCCCAATTACTTTCGAAACAGTGTTTTTTACCTAAATTTTTATTAAAAAGGTGGTATTAGGCCGATTTGGCCTATATTGTTCATTATATTTTAAATATGGTTGTAACATTGGGTTTTTCTTTTTTGGATAAGGTTGTAACATCCATTTTAACCTTTGAGATAATCTAATCTAATTTTCTTGATAAAGATTTGGTTTTTTTTAGTAGGATAATTGTTGTGATCCTTGGTACTACTTGGTTCAAGTTTGGTGTATACGCACTTCAAACATTTGCAACGTCATTTGACATTTGACACAATTAACCATTGTAGATAAAAGGATCATATTGAACAAATCCAAACTATAAGGTAGAAAATTTTAAATTTAAGCAATCAATGAAAAGTAATAAAGAATCTAAATTTTGAGACCAAATTATGGGTTTTTTTAAAAAAAAACCAAATTTGCGTTAATAAGAAATAAAATTTTAAAAATAAATAAAAGTAATTACAAGTTGGGAAACAAATAATAAAACCAAGGGCTTTTTTTATGAAAAAAAAAAAGGTTAAAATTATAAAGTTGATTAGAAACTTATTCAAGTGGATGGTGAGCACGGATGGTCATACCCATTGAGTAATGAATATCCAACCCTATCTGATCCAAATATTCCGGGCAATACCCGATTCTTCATGGGTAAAAGGTAATCGGGTAGAGTTTGGACATTACCCATTAACCCATTATTAGCTCTCTCTCTCTCTCTCTCTCTCTCTCTCTCTCTCTCTCTCTCTCTATATATATATATATATATATATATATATATATATATATATAGCAATAGGCAAAACTTAGAAAAAATATAATTAGATTTTGCAATTGAAGTTCAATTTTGCGCCATGTGTTCTAAATTATTTATTGTTAGAAAGAGTTTCATTTCTTAATTTTAAAGTCAAATGTGAAACCACATCATATATATTCATCCAAGTGAGTTATTGCATACAAAAACCAAAGAGTCTAGAATTAATGGGCAAAAGGTAGTCAGGAAGGGTTTGGATATTACCTATTATATATATGTTGGATATATATATGTTGAAAAATTTAGACTCCGGTTGATAGAATTAACAAGTTTTAAACCCAAGTTGTTAATTAGATTTATTATGAATAAAACTTGTTAAAACAAATAAACATCAATATCATGTCAAAATTATGTGCAGTGGAAAAGTAAATAAGACAAGATATGATGACTTAGGAAAACCAATGAAACCAACTAGTTTCACAGTAAGAAACCTGAGGGGAAACCTTCCCGAAAAGCAATCCACTATAGTAAAGAGAAGTTTCAGATCTAGTACAAAACTTTTGTCCCTAGACTCTACAATCCCCGTAGATGAACTCCCGTAGATGAACTTACAGCAGAAACCTTCTACCGCTCTGAAACCTCTAAACTCTTCAATATATGAACGACACCCTTTGATGCACGAATCTCAGTACGTGATTAACTCCTTTACACGAATCTTAATACATGACTCACTCACCAACCTGAGAAAGAAGAATGTTAGCTGCAAAATTCTTCACTTCATTAACAATGAAAATCAAGAAGCACTCGGTTACAAAACTTTAAGGTGAAAAGACTCAGTAGCTTCTTTCAGAGAGAATAAGGCTTCAGTCACCCTTTTCATGTGTTCTACTTGTATTCTCTTATGTGACGGCCTTTAAAATAAGTTTTATATATGTCTAGGGTTGTAAAAGAAAAAAACTCAAACACATAATAACATATTGGAGTCAAAACAGATCTGAAATTCTATTTTTCATAAACCTTGACAGATGCCTATTTGTCGAGCTGCTGTCGAGCCACGGGCTTCAACATCTCTACTGGCCTTGATAAATGCTAGCTGTCGAGCTTTAATGAACAGCACTTTCTCAGCTTGAATCTTGGACAGACTTGCATGGTTTCAATACTTGGACTTGAAATCTTGTTCCTTGAAGTATTAAACACATCCTAAATCTACCTAATTACAAATAAAGTACGTTTTATCAAAAGATTAGCCAATTACATAAAATGTTGATATATGTTTCTAACAACCAATCACATATGTCCTAACAATCTCCCCATTTAGCAATCCGTGACAAAACCACAACAAACAAATGAACATATAAAAGGAGTGATAAATCACTCAACTCATACTCACTTGTTAAGTATAATAAAATCTATCCTAACACAAACTCTTGAAAAACTTTGCAAGAAGAGAGTTCATGGCAAGTAGACTTTGACAACCTATATTTCTGAAACACTTAAACAAAACTCATCAAAGCATCTTTGTATGAAACAGAAATAAAAAATTGCATACAGATAATAAGAAACATGTTTATAAAGGGAGAAAAAAACAACACATGTAGAGGTAGGTGAAGAAAACATACATCATCACATATATATCAAAGATAAGTACAAAGTATGTAAACATGGTCATAAGACCGGTGTACAAGAAGAAGAAGCTAAAACAAGCTCCTACAACAACAAGGAGGTAAACTCTCTCCCCAACAACATGAAACACATCTCCCCCTTACAAAGGCATGTATTTCTTCCCCTAACTTGTAAAATCTTAAAAAGAAACCACAATTTCTCCAATATTTCCCCCTTTTTGTCATGATTGACAAATGGTACGAGAAGTTATAAAACTTCACCTGAGAAATATAAAGATGATCAAGGATGATCAAGGGGGCACAAGGAATCCATATAAATGCATGAATATAATAAAACAAGATGTTATGGATGACAAGATAAAAGAAAGATACAAAACATGTGAAAAACAATGCATGCAAGAGAATCTCAATCGATCGAGAGGTGTCGAAGAGTTGTCGAGATTGCTTAAAAATAGTTTTTCAAAGAAGAAAAAAACACAAACATGAATGCAATCAAGAATGCAACTCAACCAAAGATCCAAACAATATTTTGATCTCTCAAAAACATCTCTCAACAAGAAAAATGTCATGCATTTTAATCCAAAACACACATACTAAAGAAGTCTAACCAATTTTATATTTCAAAAACAAGTCATGACAGTTAGGTGAGCATACATTAACGCATGTAAACCTTGTGATAGCCAAATCACATTGTACCTGCACATGTATCAAAAATAACAAAGAATTTTACGTGTTGCGTGTGAAAACATTGCAAGATTGCATAAGTGTCTCTATCTTATGACGATTTGAGATATGAGAAAATCACTTTAACTCACACATAATCATAACTGTTTGACAGGGACTATCACCTTTGAGATACATCTTATAACTCCCACATCTCCTAGAATACACGCTTGCAATCATGTTTTAAAGCATTTTGTTCTTTTTTGCTTTTATTTTCTTTGCATATTTTTCATTTTATTAAGTACACCATGCATGGGTATATAAAAGAGAGAAAAGAAATACTCAATTATGTGAAACTTTTTGACATTGCACTTTTGTTATGCCGAAGCATACAAATGTCATGTCATGAGTGGCGGGTAATAGTGATGAAATGGTTATTTATGCCTTTTTCTTAGGATTTTCTAGTCCTTCCCGTCAAAAAGAGTGATACAAGTGTTAAGTACAAGAGATCACTTAACCTTACTCGTCATAAATGAAGAGTCATAAAGCTCGCTTACTTAGTTGTGCATAAAGATGCTCATCTAAATTACAAGAGATACAAAGTTTAGAGAATTTTGTTTTAATTATCATTTTAAGGTTCACAAGAACCAATATACACAAACACACTGTTTTTGTATTTTTCTAATTTTTATTTTTATTTTGAAAATAAACAAAATAAAAACTAAACAACTAAACAAAAACAAACAAACAACATGAAAGCATGAAAGACAGATGCAGATGCGTGAACGCATGATTCCAAAAGTAGATAAGAAATCAAGCAAGGAGAGTCCTACTATAAATAGAAAGAATTAAAGGAGAGGACAAATAGAAAAGACAATTAGGTCTTAGGCTCCTTTCTCACCCACACAGCACGAGTCTTTGGCAGTGAAGATGAAAAGGCACATGTCCTAGTATGTCTACTAAAGGACATAGGAGAATTAAGATTCTCCTAAAATTGAGTTAAAAAGCTCAAAACTTTTAATAACTCTCCAAACAAAGGTATAGGTCTTTGAGAGAAAACTTGTGACCGTTTGAACACTTGTTTTTGAGAATACAATTTTAAGCAATTAGGACGAATGAGTCTAAAAACACCACAATGGTGACAAACATAAGGTCTAACAAAGGATTTAAAATTAGCCAAAATAGTTCTGGATTTCATACATTTATCACTTTTCTCAGATTGGGGTACAAAGACAGTCCTTGGTCCAGAAGCCGTGGAAGAGGAGCGGTCGAAGGAAACAGCATACCCTAAGCCAGTTTTATCAAAATTAAGCTTTTAAGCACTCAATACTTCATCAAGCTTTGCACTTGACATCCTCTCTATTTGAGTTCTAGCTTGACTAAGCTCAACCTCGAGATTCTTAATTTTCTCTTCTAATGAGGTGTTCTCCACAATAAAAGTCCCAACTAACTTTGTAGTCTCATCCAGTTTGACTAACAAATCAGTTTTTACCTCATTAAGGTCTTTTCTACGAAGATGAAAAGTCTTTTCAAATTTTATGAATTCAGTGCATAGCTTATCATTGGCTTCTTGAATGGTCAACTTCTTGTGTACCTCCTCATCAAAAGAATCTTCATTGTTACTAGAACTATCCACAATCACCTTATCAGTTATGGTAGCAAAAGCCATAATGTGATCACATTCATCCACATACTCATCAGAAGAGTCATTCTC
Source organism: Castanea crenata (assembly GCA_020976635.1). NCBI lineage: Eukaryota > Viridiplantae > Streptophyta > Magnoliopsida > Fagales > Fagaceae > Castanea > Castanea crenata. The sequence goes on from JAGHPS010000974.1 coordinate 77,762, forward strand.
AATGTCACTCCAAGGAGCAACCAACCCTTTATCTTTTGACTTCTTGGTCTTTTCTTTGATAAGATAGTTTGGGCACTCTATCCTCATATGACCAAAACCTTTGCACTCATGGCATTGCATTGGGGGTTTCTCATTCTTACCCTTCCTAAAGGATTTAGATTTCTTAGAAGGTTCGCCCTTATCTTTTTTCCTAAATTAAAGAAGCTTGATAATCTCATCAGTTATGAAGTTTAGATTTTCATCATCATCTTCATCTTCATCTTCAAAGTCCTCAATCTCTTCCTCTACACCCTTAAGAGCCAAGCTTTTACTCTTTCCACCTTTTCCCATTGAGCTTAATCCTATCTCATAGGTTTGAAAGTTCCTTACAAGCTCAGTCAAAGAAAGTTGATCAATGTCCTTCACTTCTTCAATGGCATGGAATCTTTCAGGCAAGGACCTAAGGATTTTCCTAACAATTTTAGATTCTACTATAAATTCTCCAAGATTGAAGACAGAATTCACAATATCCTTGAGTTTAGCATAGAACTCATCAAATGTCTCATCCTCCTCCATCCTTATTTCTTCAAAACTACTAGTAAGTCTTTGAAGTTTCATAGTCTTTGCTGCCTTGGTACCTTCATAGGTAGTTTCAAGAATGGTCTATACTTCCTTGGTAACTTCCGTAGATGATATTTTCTTGAATTCCTCATTGGTCACCCCACAAAACAAAGCATTCAAGGCCCTACTATTAAAACTTGCCACTATGATTGTTGCATCATCCCAATCCACTGGCGATTTCTTTGGCTTAATCCAGCCAACTTCAACAGCTTTCCATACCTTTTCATCTGGAGCCTGCAAAAAAAACTTTCATACAAACTTTTCAGTACGCATAATTAGTGTCATCAAATAAAGGAGGAATCAAAAGAGATTGTCCGCGATCCATGACAACGAGGGTCAAGGATCATACTCAGGAAATTAATCTAATCAAAGTGTACCTGCACTGATACCACTTGTTCGAAAATTAAACCTCGGTTGATATAATTAACAAGTTTTAAACCCAAGTTGTTAATTAAATTTATTATGAATAAAACTTGTTAAAACAAATAAACATCAATATTATGTCAAAATTATGTGCAGGGAAAAAGTAAATAAGACAAGATATGATGGCTTAGGAAAACTAATAAAACCAACTAGTTTCATAGTAAAAAACTTGGGAGGAAACCTTCTTGAAAGCAATCCACTATAGTAAAAAGAAGTTTCAGATCTAGTACAAAAATTTTGTCCCTAGACTCTACAATCCCCTTAGATGAACTTACAGCAGAAACCTTCTACCGCTCCAGAACCTCTAAACTCTTCAATATATGAACACCACTTTTTGATGCACAGATCCCAGTACGTGACTAACTCCTTTGCACGAATCCTAGTACGTGACTCACTCACCAACTTGAGAAAGAAGAATGTTAGCTGCAAAATTCTTTACTTTATCAATAATGAAGATCAAGAAACACTTAGTTACAAAATCCTAAGGCGCAAAAACGCAGTAGCTTCTCTCAGATAGAATAAAGCTTCGGTCACCTTTTTCATGTATTCTCCTTGTATTCTCTTATGTGACGGCCTTTAAAATAAGTCTTATATATATCTAGGGTTGTGAGAAAAGAAAGCCCAAATATATAATCACAGATTGGAGTTAAAACAAATCTGAAGTTTTGTTTCTCATAAACCTTGACAGATGCCTATCTATCGAGCTGCTGCCGAGCCATAGGCTTTAACAACTCTACAGGTCTCAATAGATGCTAGCTGTCGAGTTTTAATAAACAACACTTTCTTAACTTGAATCTTGGACAGATTTGCATGGTTTCAAAACTTGGACTTGAAATCTTGTTCCTTGAAATATTAAACACATCCTAGATCTACCTAATTACAAGTAAAATGCGTTTTGTCAATGTATTAGCCAATTACATAAAATGTTGACATATGTTTCTAACAACCAATCACATATGTCCTAACAATATATATATATATATATATATATATAGGCAAAACTTGGAGAAAATTCAGTTAGATTTTACAATTGAAATCCAATTTTGCACCATGTGTCTTAAATTATTTATTTTTCGAGAGAGTGTTTTTTTTTTTTTAATTTAGAGTCAAATGTGGGACCACATCATAATTATCCATCCAAGTGAGTTATTGCGTACAAAATTCAAAGAGTCTAAAATTAATGAATAGAAAAAAAAATGAAAATTTTACATTTTCTACCTAATAATATTCTTACAAAACCTTTTAAAGATTAATATATATATATATATATATATATATATATATATGAATGGCTATTAATAATATTTAAATTATATATGTAAGAATTATATTATGCATCTTAATGTATATTTTTTTAAGTATATCTATGCATATGCACAGGTTAGAAACTAGTTTAACTAATTACTTCTAACTTAAACCCAATTCAACCCAATTATTATGGATAAACCCCAACCCACCCTATTACCTAATAATTAAAATTACCAAATTGCCCTTAAAACTTGAAAATGACCAAAGTACTCCTAAAATCCTCTAAAATTGCCGAAATACACCATAAACTTAAAAAATGACCAAAATTTAAATAGACTTCGAGTAAGAATTTTTTTTTTGTTGGTTTTTTTGTTTTTTACATGAATGAGTTTGGGTTTAACATCTATTTGAGATCCGCATATTTAACTGAAACTGAAAACTTTTTGCTGAAAGTATTATAAATAAAGGTAAAAAATAGTTGAAATAGTACAATAAGACTCATGAATAGTACCAAAAAGTGTAGTGGAGCCTGTGAATTGTAATAAAAATAAGCTAAATAGTAAAATAAGCTAGTTTTTTTTTAATTTGGAGCCAAACACACACATGGTGAAGAGGACCAAATTTAGACATCTGGTAAGATTTGATTTTTTTTTTCCTTCTTACATAATTGAATTTTTGTTTCACCTAAAATTGATTAGGGCCAAGATCGGATTGAGTTGAAACTACCTCAATAAAAAAATAAAAAATAAATAAATAAACTACCTCAATCAAAGGGAGTTACTATTTTAAACACGTATAACAGGAGTTTAGTTTAGATCAACATTAACCCATTAGTTTTTTTTTTTTTAATCTTAAACATTAAAGAGAAATTAATCAAAGTTTTAAAATATTTCCAAAATCAATATTTTAGAGAATTCATAAATTTTTTTTCTGTTTAATAATGTTTAAAAGATGAAATATTGTTCCAAAGAGTGGCATTCAGTCGTCAAAGTAGTCCGCCAAACGAGCAATTTCTTTGAAGATGAGAAGAAATAAAGCAGAAAGTGACTGATGCACAATATACTACCAAAGAGACTTTGAAATTGGTGGAAGCCAATTTGTAATAATTGTTAGGACATATGTGTTTCACTTGTTTAGAACATATATCATTCATTATTTATGTAACTGGCTAATCATTTGTCAAAACGCACTTTACTTGTAATTGGGTAAATTTAGGATGTGGTTAATGCTTCAAAAAATAAGGTTTCAAGATCAAGTGTTAAAACCATGCAAGTCTGTCCAAGAAACAAGCTAAGAAGTGCTCTTTATTAAAGCTCGACAGCTGCATCTATCGAGCTTTAAGAAGTTGTTCTAGTCCCGAAACTCGATAGCTGCTCGACAACATCTCAACACCTTTAGCTGTCGAGATTTATAAAAAACATATTCCAAGTTCTATTTTAATTCTAATCCTTGGATGTGTCTTTGGGCCTTCTTTTCTCCTAATCCTAGACATATAAAATGATTATTTTAAGGGCCGTTAATGTGTGACAAGTTGCACAAGTATTAAGAAATCCTTGTTCATGCAAATTGTGACTTGAGATGAAATTCTTGCCCTAGTTCATCTCTCTTGTAAAGAAGTTGTTGTGTCTTTGCACTGTAGGTTTCTGTAACCAAGCATCTTCTTGATCTTCATCGTGTGGATGAATTGAAAAATTTTGCAGCTAACAATCTTCTCTAGTTGGTGATTAAAGTTGCGTACTAGGATCTGCGCAATTGGTTAGTCACGTACTTGGGAGCCGTGCATCAAAAGAATAAATTGTTACTACAGAGCAAGTCCAATTGGGTATTGGGGTAAGGGTTCAACTGTAGGTTGGTAAGGTATTTAGGATTCCTTTACTTGTAACCACTTGTTGTAATAATAGTAGAGTTTCGAGAGTGGTGACTTTAAAATCACCCAATAAGGTTTTTTGCAGTCTAGGTTTCCTCCATTCGTAAACAAATCACCGTGTCTTTTATTTTTCGCTGCATACTTTAGTTTATTGGTGATTTGTTTGTGCTACCACGCGCTTGCATGTTAATTTAATTAATTAATAATTTGACTAATTAATTAACTTAATTTATCACAAGGGGTCAATTCGTTTTTGGCCTATCAAGTGGTATCAGAGCAAACACACTCTGATTAGGGTTTAATCTTTGTGTGTGATCCATTGACCCTTGTTTGTCATGGATAGAGGTCAGTCTCTTATTATACCTCCATTGTTTGATGGTACTAACTATGCATACTAAAAAGTACGCATAAGAGCTTTCTTGCAGTCTCTAAATGAGAAGGTTTGGCAAGCTGTGGAGATAGGCTGGACCAAGCCTAAAGAAGCGCTAGCCAATTGGGATGAAGCTAAAATCAAGGCGGAAAACTTCAACAGCAGAGCATTGAATGCCTTATTCACTACGGTCACTAATGAGAAGTTCAAGAAGATATCCTCCACAGAAACTGCAAAAGAAGCATGGACTATCCTTCAGACAACCTATGAGGAAACAAAGATTGTCAAAGACTTGAAACTACAGAGTGAACTCAGCCTTCAATCTTGGGGAAACCATTCCTAAACTTAAGATTATGAGAAAGGTGCTCAGATCTTTACCCGAGAGATTTCATGCTAAGATTACGGTGATAGAGGAGTCAAAGGATATTAACAAGATTCCTCTGACTGAGCTAGTTGGTAATCTGCAAACCTATGAGCTAGGGTTGACAAGAATTGGCAAGTCGGGAAAAGGCAAGAGCATGGCACTAAAGGCCAAAAGTAATGAGACAAATGAGTCATCAGACGATGAAGACTCTAAGATGAAGTCTTACATCACCAAGCAATTCAAAAAATTCATGAAAAATGCCAATGGAAAAGGCTTCGACAAGGACTGTAGGCAATCTAGTTCTTCTTAGTTCAAGAGCCAAGACAAAGGGAAGAAGGATGCTAGGGATGGCGGTCAGTACACTGTTCCCGCAGGACCTAAGTGCTTTGGATGTCAAGGCTTTGGTCACATGAAACAGGAGTGTCCCACATATCTCAAAAGCATTGGGAAGAGTAAGGCACTTGCTGCTACCTTAAGCGACACTGAGCTTGAGGGTGATTCCGACAATGAGGATGACAGAATTTTAAATGCCTTCACTACCACTGTCAATCCTACTGAAGGGATTGTTGAAAATGTGGATGAAGAAGAGGAATTGGTGGAATCCAAGTTTGAAAAGATGGATGATCAAGATGATATCCATACAGCCTATGAGAAACTGTACAAGCTCTCTGAGAAGTATGAGAAACTCTATAGGCTAGCCACCAAGAAACTCAGTGATGCGGAACTTAACCGTGAGGAACTTTCCACAAAGTTTGATGAAGCAAATCACACTATTGGGGCACTAAGATTCAAGAATAATTTCTTGGCTGAGAAGATCAAGAAGCTTGAAGCGGAGCTGTTTCAAGTTAGAGCTCAATTGGAGAGGGCATCAAGTGCGAAGCTAGATGAGATGCTCAGCATTCAAAAATCTGCTTCTGATCGAACAGGATTGGGGTATGAATTCTCTTTCTTTAACATTGTTACTGCTAGTACTACTGTTTTTGTTCCTCCTGCTAATAATATTAAAATTAAGAACAATGATGATAAAACTGAATTAGCAAGTGAGAACCTAAACAAGGGTAAGTTCATCTTAGGAGCACCCCCTAAGCTTGAGAAGAAGGAAACTAATAACACTAGGACTAAAAAGGCTAACTCTCAAAAGCCTAAACAAAAGAAGTAGCATCTCTGTCATCATTGTGGTATTGCCGGTCATACTTGACCAAATTGCTATAAGTGGTTAGGCACTCAACAGAGCAATGGCATGATAGCATCTGGGATCCAGAATCAACTCTAAACCTCTCTTGCTCCTTTTGGAGATCTTTTCAAAACCCTCATGTTCCTTTCAAAACCCTCATGTTCCTTTCAAACTTGAACGGTTTCAATCCTTCCCCCTTATCACCGGTTCAAGGGTTTGCTAAGAGGAAAGGTTCTTCCAAGATATGGAAGGAAAAGGGTTCCAAGTGATTTATTCACTTCTTCTCTCTCTCCCATTCTTTTTTTTTTTTTTTTTTTTTTTTGCATTACTTGTGTGTTTTGCTTTTATTGTTTTGAGTCAATCTAGTTTTATGCATTGTTTTACTTTGTTTAACATGTTTTTGTTTATTTGTTTTCAATTTTTGTTTTATTTTGCTTTTCAGATAATATTTAAATTTTTTTTTTGAAAAATCGAAAAATACAAAAACAGTGTGTGTATGTGTACATCGGTTCTTGTGAACCTTAAAATGGCCATTGAAACAAAGTTTTCTAAACTTTGTATCTCTTGTAACTTAGATGAGCATTCTTTGGCACAACTAAGCAAGTGAGTCTTGTGGCTCTTTGTTTGTGATGAGTAAGGTTAAGTGATCTCTTATACTTAACACTCGTATCACTCTTTTTGACGGGTAAGACTAAAAAATCCTAAAAGAAAGACATAAATAGACATTTCACCACTGTTGCTCGCCAATCATGATATGACATCTGTATGTTTCGGCATAGCAAAAGTGCAATGTCAAAGCTTAACATAAGTGGGTATTTCTTCTCTCTCTTTTACATACCCATGCATGATTTGCTTAATAAAAAGAAAATATGTAAAGAAATTAAAAGCAAAAAGATCAAAAATACTTTAAATATGATTGCAAGCGTGTTTTCTAGGAGATGTGGGAGTTATAGGATGTACTTCAAAGGTGATAGTCCCCATCAAATAGTTATGATTGTGTGTGAGTTAAAGTAATTTTCTCATACCTTAAATCATCATAACATACAGACATTATGGAATCTTGCGATGTTTTCACACATAACACACAACACTCCTTGCTACCTTTGATACATGTGCAGGTACAATGTGATTTTGTCATCACAAAGTTTACATGTGTTGATGTACACTCTCTAAACTGTCTTAACTTGTTTTCGAAATATAAAATCGGCTAAACTGGTTTAGTGTGTAAGTGTGTTTGTTTTTTATCCAAAGGCTTAAGATTGTTGTTGAGAGATGTTTTTGAGAGTCAAATATGTTGATTGGATTATTGGTTGAGTTGCATGCGAGATTGCATTCATGTTTGTGTTTTTCCCTTCTCAAAAAACTGCTTTGAAAAGTTTGCTCGACACCTCCTCGATACCTGGCTGTCTGTCGAGCTTTTCAGATACCTGGCTGTCTGTCGAGCTTATCGCAATCTCGATAGCTTCTCAACACCTTCTGGATCGATTGAGAAACCTCATGTCCTCTCGATAGCTTCTCGACACCTAGTGGATCGATCGAGCATCTGTTCTCGTGTCCTGTCTTGTTCCTCGACACCTTCTCGATAGCTGTATCTATCGACGTTGTATTCCTCAACACCTACCTCGACAGATGTCTCGACACCTCTCGATACCTATATCTGTCGAGATTTACTGATCTTCTATATAAAGGTTTTGTGCGATCCGCTTCTCATTTCTCTTAATCTCTCTCTCAACAAATTTGTCTTTTCACCTTCCCAACCTTTCTTTCTCACTCCAAATCCTTTTCTCAAGGTTTCCTCAAGCTTCTTTAAGTTTTTCTTCACTTGGTAAGCTTCTTATCCTTTATTCTACATGCATTTCATGTTTTTGAAACCTAGGTTTTGGGGTTTTTCAAAATTGATGAGTTTATGTTGAAATTTTTGGGATGAGTTTTGTAGTTTTTATCTTAAAAACTCCATGCATTGCATCACATTAGCATTCTAACTGTTTTCTCATGCATTTAGTTGTGTGAAAAATGTTTGTGTGCTAGTAGGATTGGATTGGGTTGAGCCCATGATGTTTTTCATATTGCATGGCACATGTTCATGCATTCTCCATGCATACGTTCTATCTTTTCAATATACTTTTTATTTTTGAATCGTTTTGGGACTTTTTTAATTGTTTCTTTCTCCCCCCTCTCTTTCTGTTTGCGTTAGTAGTGTCTATGACACCTAAACATAAGTCTGTTCTAACCCAGAACCCTCTTCGTTCTAAGGCCTCTTCATCTTCTAATCCTACTCCTTTCTCTGTTCGGTTTCGTGATGAGAAAGCCCATCAAGACTTCTCGGAGAACTTCTCTAAACGAGGTGTTCATTCGGAATGCCAAGTTATTCTAGCAGTACCTCTCTTTCTCACTCGTGTTCGAGGTATGCGCATAGTCAGTACATCGAAGTTGGTATCCGATGTGCTCCGTGTTTTGAGGGTTGCGCATCCTGACTACTCTGGTTGTGAGCGTTTACGGACTATATCCAAAGATGAGATGATCACCGCCTTCTGTAAGCACCTTTCTGATTGGGGTGAGCGCCAATTTACGTCATGTCGACCTTTTGCTAAAGGTCCTCGTTTCTTAAACATAGTAATGACTTTTTTCTTACATCCTTTCTCTCACTACAACTCTATCACAGAGTCTCGTGCTCGTTTTCTATTGTCTCTTATTGAAGATCTTACCATTGACTTTCCTTCACATTTCATCTTTTCTATCATAGATGTGTATAAGGATAAGGCTACCCGTGATAAGCTCATCTTTCCTTCCGTTATCACGAGGATTCTATGCCATTTTTCTATCCCTTTTCCTGTCTCTGACACTTTTTCTGTCATGGTTGCCATAAACGCCGCTACTGTAAAACATAGTGAGGCACAGCTTCAATCACGTCAAACAGGTTCAGTAGCTCCTTCCTCCCGCTCTGCTCCATCTAGATCTGCTCGTGTCTCATCCACTCCCTCCTCTTCTACGAGCGATATGTCACTAGGACACATCATGGCGTAGCTTCAGCTCATGGATGCTCGCCTAGATACATTCTCTACAGAGTTGTATCAGGTAAATGTTCGTGTTGGTCGCATTGCTAGGCAACAGGCATCCATGGGTGGTTTTGCTCCCGAGGTTTCTCCTCCACCACCTCATGTGGCTTCCACGTCTAGGGATGATGATGGTGATGACAATGATACTTCGGATGATGATGATGGAGATGCTAGCTCTACCGATGAAATGTCTACTTGACATTCTACCCTTTGTCACTCATGACAAAAAGGGGGAGTAATTTTGGTTTTGAGAGTAGTCATACTTAGGGGGAGAGCTTATATAGGGACGTTTTTTATAAGAGGAGTGTTGAGTGTTGAGGGATGTAGTGAGGATTACTTGTATCTTTTTCTTTTCTCCACCTTTAGATACATTTTCTTCTTGTACCTAGGTCTTGTGACCATTATTACATACATTGTGTACATTTTTGTTATATATGTGATATTGTACGTTTCTTTCACCTATCTTTACATGTGTTGTTTCTTTTCTCTCTTTATACACATGTTTCTTTATTTGTATGCAATTTATTATCTCTGTTTCACACTAAGATGCCTTGATGAGTTTTGTTTAAAATGTTTCAGAAATACAGGTTGTCAACGTCTACTTGTCATAAACTCTCTTTTTGGAAAGTTTTTCAAGAGTTTGTGTTAGGATAGATTTTCTTGTATTTATCAAGTGAATATGAGTTAAGTGATTTATGACTTCTCTCATACGTTCACTTGTTGATTGTGGTTTTGTTACGGATTGCCAAATGGGGAGATTGTTAGGACATATGTGTTTCACTTGTTTAAAACATATGATTGTGGTTTTATCTCTTTCTACACATATTTCTTTATTTGTATGCAATCTATTATCTCTGTTTCACACTAAGATGTCTTAATGAGTTTTGTTTAAAGTGTTTCAGAAATACAGGTTGTCAAAGTCTACTTGTCATAAACTCTCTTCTTACAAAGTTTTTCAAGAGTTTGTGTTAGGATAGATTTTATTGTATTCATCAAGTGAATATGAGTTGAGTGATTTATGACTTCTCTCATATGTTCATTTGTTGATTGTGGTTTTGTCACGGATTGCCAAAGGGAGAGATTGTTAAGACATATGTGTTTCACTTGTTTAGAACATATGTCATTCATTATTTATGTAATTGGCTAATCCTTTGTCAAAACGCGCGTTACTTGTAATTAGGTAGATTTAGGATGTGGTTAATGCTTCAAGAAATAAGGTTTCAAGATCAAGCGTTAAAGTCATGCAAGTATATCCAATTAAAGCTCGACAGCTGGCTCGACAGCTGCATCTATCGAGCTTTAAGAAGTTGTTATAACCCCGAGGCTCGACAGCTGCTTGACAGTATCTTGACACCTTTAGCTGTCGAGATTTATAAAAAACAAATTTCAAGTTCTGTTTTAATTCTAATCTGTGGATGTGTTTTTGGCCCTTCTTTTCTCCTAACCCTAGACATATAAAATGATTATTTTAAGGGCCATTAATGTGTGACAAGTTGCACAAGCATTGAGAAATTCTTATTCATGCAAATTGTGACTTGAGACAAAATTCTTGTCCTAGTTCATTTCTCTTGTGAAGAAGTTGCTGTGTTTTTGCACCGTATGGTTCTGTAACCAAGCATCTTTTTTATCTTCATTGTGTGGATGAATTGAAGAACTTTGTAGCCAACAATCTTCTCTAGTTGGTGATTAAAGTCGCGTACTGGGATCCGCGCAATTGGTTAGTCACGTACTTTGGAGCTGTGTATCAAAAGGAGAAACTGTCACTACAGAACAAGTCCAATTGGGTATTGGGGTAATGGTTTAATTGTAAGTGTTAGGATTTGTGCCCTTAAATCCTATTATATGATGTTATGTATGATATTATGTATGACATTATGTATGACTTAATATTGTGATTGATAAAGTTATTTTATTATTATCTAAAATAATGGTAACATGAATATGAGACATTATCATATAGTCCATGAGATGCATTGTATGTGATTTATGTGAAAAGTCACAGAAGATGTAAATCACAAGTTCTTTGTAAACTCAGAATTTATAGTTCATAGTCGGTGATAAAATTGGGCATTTCATCTGCGAAGACTATAACGTGTCAACTAAGATGATTTGTCTTGATCATAGAAGTAGAGACTTCTAATTGATATGTTGATATGTTTTAAGAGTTAAAACATATTGAACAGGACCGCTGTGAGATTTATTATTCTTCTAATGACGGTCAAATGAATAATAAATCTCACGACTTCTATTTGCATAAACTCTTAATCCTGAGAGAATAATGAACCTGATCATGAAGTGTAGGTTACTTTGATATATCAGGAGTGAGATCTGAAGTGACGGTCAAAACCTCAGTATGTTGGGCAGCCACATTTAGTTTTGATGGAACATATATTCTCAAGATGGAATTCATAGTCTCTTGATGGAAATATAAAATATTCCCTTGAGATAAGTTTAATGGTTTCAGTTATTCAGAGAGTTAGGCCTAATCACTTTAGTAAGAAATTACTAAAGTATATATTTATGAAATTGGATTTCATAAATATATCATGAATAACTTTAAAGAATTAAACCGGGTACTCAAGAATAAGATGTAGTAATTTACAAAGTGGCAGTCTACATTTATGATTTTGTATTACTACGAATATTTTATGAAGGGGTTACGTGTATAATAAAGTCTTGGGATATAATTTATTAATAAGGCCTAGAGTGCAATTATATTTATATAGTGGTATTAAATATAATTAATGATAACTTTGGACTTGTCAAGAGTTGACGGAAAAGCCCAAGGCCCATTGGAGTTAGTGTCTTATTGGTCCCTTTTGGTCCCACTCCAAATCACACACTAAAACCCAATTGAAAATGCTCAATAGGCCAGCCCAAATGGAAAGGCCCAATAAGCCAGCCTAATTAGATAATCAGTTAGTTATAAATGGAGAAACATACAGAATTTTTTTTAAGAGATTAGAAAAGAAAAAGAAACGGTCTGTGAAAGAGTGTGAGACACACTTTCATTCTCCCTTTGAAAAACTGATTGAGAGACCGCACATCTTAGGCGTAAAGTGGAATTGGAGTGAAGATTAAAAGTGTTCTCAAGTGCTTCTAATCTTTGTTTTGAATTTCTCCACACCAAGGTACGCTATCTTGTTCTTAAATTCTGAAATTTACATTGTGCACGTTATCAATCATGAATGAAATAGATCCTTATTTGTTGCTTCCGATATGTGTTTTGTATGAGATACAAAACCAAAATTTTTCCTTCAATTGGTATCAGAGCCAGGTTTTCATATCATGATTGTATAGCGTGTGATTGAATTTTAGAATTTAAGAAAACTATTATCTTTGTGTTTTCAAATTTCTGCATAAAAATATTGTTCCATAAATTTTGTGTGCATGGATAAATATATGTGATATATTGTTATGCATGTGCACGGATTGGTCATTAATTCTATAACCATTAATGGAAGAATATGATTGAATGTTAACGTTTTATAGCCATTGCAAACTGTACAGCCACATTCAAAGTGATAACCACATATCACACCAAGTTTCCATACGGATTGGGTGGTTATTGAAATGGATGGTAGTTATTCAAATAGTAACTACCATTTCATTTACGGCTTGGATTTTTGAATGTTATTGCATGACTTATATATGGATTGCATGGTTTGGTCTTTTGTTTGCATGGCTTGGACGTAGTTTCATGGCCTAAATGCATGGCACCTTTTGGATTATAAATGCATGGTTTGACTCTTGCATGGCTTTTGGTTTATACGTTAGTAATTGCCATGCTTGCCTTGTACGTGTCTTTGTTATTGTGTCTTTTGACACTCAATGCATGGCTTCAATATTTTTTGCATCTTTTGTCCTTTATGGCCATGAAAAAATATAGAATCCGTGTATGTAGAATTCCACCATCTAAAAGTACAATAGTTATATATATATAATATAATATAATATAGTTTTGTAATATATGAGTTTATATTACGTTATATATATTTATATATATTAATGCTAGTTTAATGAAATTTATTCCTAATGAGATTAAGATTATTTTTTTTAACGTGTCTAGCATTATTATAGTTCTTAACCTTAAAAACCTTTAATTTAAAATATCTAGTGGGAGAGAGATACAAGGGTTGTATCTCATAGCCTCCATTGTTGGTTCATAGTAGTGTAAAATATATACTTTGTCTTTGCCTCGAGCTTAGCATTCCATGCGGAGAGTATTTATTTCAAGATCCTACAAGATTGAATTTCTTGGTTTATAGTGGTTTGATAAACACCTTGTCTTAGTTTCTACCTTTGCATTCCATGTGGAGGGTGTTTTATCATGGTACTATAAAATAAGCCTGTTAAAGGGATGAAATGTGGTTACACACAATTCTAGACAATGGTATACACTAGACTAAATATTATAGTATCCTCTAGGCTGAGTTCTTACTATTATTACTTAGAGGCTAAATGTAAAACGGCATATTATTAGTGTTTGATAAGAGTTATTATGATAGCACTAATAATGAGAATAGTTCTCAATCAATCATAGTATTTTATGTTCACTCTATGCTGAGAGATATTGAATATGAGATTGGGTTGTCGTTGCATATATTATTTTATGATTTTATTAAGGTTCCATATTATATGCTTTTATGCTAAATTGATAATGTCCAATTTACTTATTATATTCATGTTTATTATTTTCAGATTTTGTCATGGTATCATTTAGCCCACTTGTTTCTATTCTTAACCAAAACAAACTGACTGGATCTAATTATGTTGATTGGAAAAGAAATTTGGACATTGTTCTTACTGCTGAAGAGCACAAATATGTGCTTACTCAACTATGTCCTATCTTTTCTTCATTAGATGCTCCTCTTGAGGAATAACAACGATATGATCGTTGGCAGAAATCTAATGAGATGGCCAAGTGCTACATCCTAGCATCTATCTCAAATGTTCTACAGCATCAAATGCAGGATATAGAACTTGCTTCGAACATAATGCATAGTCTGAAGGAGATGTTTGGTGAGCAAGGTCGTTCTGCAAGGCAAGAAACCATGAGGCAAATTTATAATACCAAAATGGCTGCAGGAAGTTCAGTGAGAGAGCATTGTCTTAGGATGATTGCTAATCTGAACACATTAGAAGTTTTAGGTGCCGACATTGATGGAGAATCCCAAGTGGATATGATACTCCAGTCACTACCAGAATCATTCAAGGAATTCAGACTCAATTATAATATGAACAAAAAGATTTATTCTTTGTCTGAATTAATAAATGAGTTAGTGGCGGCGGAAGACATCCTTGGTACTTCTAGTGTTGAAGCCAATGTGGGTGAAGCTTCTACTTCTCAACCTAAGTCGAAAAGCAAGGGTAAGAAGAAGAAGAAGAAGGACTTCACTAAGAAAGATGATAAACAAATTGCCTTAGGGGTTGCCAACAAAGGAAAGAAAACCAAAGGAAAGTGTTTCCATTGTGGTGAGAAAGGACATTGGAAGAGGAATTGTCCAACATACAAGGCTGCCAAGAATAAAGGTATGAAAAGTTCATTTCTTCTTGAAATATGTTTGGTACAGAATCCAACAGATTCTTGGTGTGTGGATTCAGGTTGTACTAATCATATCTGTAATTCTTTGCAGGGGTTCCAGGAGACCAAAAAGTTGAATGAGGGAGAACTATTTCTTACTTTGACTAATGGGAGCAAGATTCCGGTTGAAGCTGTTGGAGTGTTTAATTTGTGTTTTAAGTCTAGAGTTTTAATATTGGAAGACTATTTGTATGTACCTAATGTTCGTAGGAATTTAATTTCTGCAACTTACTTAGGTAAACATGGATATTGTGTTATCTTGAAAGACGATGTTGTAATAAAGAAGGATAAAGTGTTTATCTGTTCTGGCAATATTGTGGATGGTCTTTATATTTTAACTCTTGATAAGCATGAATTATACAATTCTGAATTAGATAGTAAATCTCATGTGAAATCATTAAAGAGAAAGTTTCCTTCTACTAGTGATGCATATCTATGGCACTTGCGTTTAGGTCATATTAATTCAAGTAGGATTCAAAGACTGATCAAAGATGGACTTTTACAGCCCATGGACTTTGATGGTTTTCCAGTTTGCGAATCTTGTTTGGAAGGTAAGATGACTAAACAACCTTTTAATGCAAAGGGTAGAAGAGCCTAAGATTTTCTAGAACTAGTACATTCATATGTATGTGGTCCTATGTCAATCCAAGCAAGAGGTGGCTATGAGTATTTCATTACTTTCACTGATGATTACTCTAGATTTGGTTATGTGTACCTAATGAAACGGAAGTCCGAAACCTTTGAAAAGTTCAAAGAGTTTAGGGCTGAAGTTGAAAATCAATTGGGTAAACACATAACGGCCATTTGATCTGATTGAGGTGGCGAATACCTTCTTGGTGATTTTAAGGATTACTTGACTGAAAATGGGATTATATCCCAGTTGACTGCACTTGGAACTCCATAACAAAATGGTGTAGCAGAAAGAAGGAATAGGACTCTTTTAGATATAGTTAGGTCCATGTTGAATTATTCGACTCTACCAATTTCTTTTTGGGGATATGCCTTAAATACTGCAATGTATCTTCTGAATTTAGTACCTTTGAAGTCTATTCCTAAAACACCTGTAGAGTTGTGGAATGGGCGTAAGCCTAGTATGAAACATCTCCACATTTGGGGTTGTCCAGCACATGTGTTGAAAGGAAAGTCTGACAAGTTACAGTCTAAAACAGAAGTGGTATTTTTTGTAGGGTATCCAAAAGGAACAGTTGGAGGTTTATTCTATGGTCATAAGGATAATAAAGTGTTTGTTAGCACAAATGCCAAATTCTTGGAAAATAACTATGTGAATAATTTTACTCCTAGAAGTAGAGTTGTCTTGACTGAAATGAATGAGCCTGTAGTTGAACAACTAATGGATGAAACTAGAGATGATGTGGCTGTATTAGATACACCACAAGATACTACTCATGAGATGTCTAGTACACAGGTGCCTCGTCGTAGTGGGAGAATTGTTCGGCCTCCTATAAGATTCATAGGTTTGGGAGAAACTTATGAGGCTATCTTAGAAGAGGCTGAATCGGATCCTTACACTTATGATGAAGCAATGAATGATATAGATGCACATTATTGGGTCAAAGCTATGAAATCTGAATTGGATTTTATGGATTCCAATCATGTATGGGATCTTGTAAAGGCGCCTAACGGCATTAAACCTATTAGTTGCAAATGGGTTTACAAGAGAAAGAGAGGGATAGATGGAAAGGTTGAAACCTTTAAAGTAAGACTAGTGGCGAAAGGGTATACACAAAAAGAAAGTATTTATTATGATGAAATTTTTTCGCCAGTAGCCATGCTTAAATCTATTATAATTCTCTTATCTATTGTTGTTCATTATGATTATGAGATTTGGCAAATGGATGTTAAGACTGCATTTCTTAATGGCAATTTTGAAGAAAAAATATACATGTTGCAACCAGAAGGTTTCATAGTAAAGAACCAAGAGCATATGGTATGCAAGTTGAATAGGTCCATTTATGGACTTAAACAAGCATCTAAGTCATGGAACATCAGATTTAATAAAGCAATCAAGTCATTTGGTTTTAAAAAAACCTTGATGAATCATGTGTGTACAAAAGACATCGAGACAAAGTAGTAATGTTCCTAATGCTTTATGTTGATGATATTCTACTCATTGGGAATGATGTAGGGGTAATGTCATCGGTTAAAGTTTGGTTGTCAAGCCAATTTGATATAAAGGACTTGGGTGAGGTTAACTTTATTCTAGGGATCAAGCTTTGGCGAGATTGCAAGAATAAGATGTTAGGCTTATCACAAGCTAGATATATAGATAAGGTCCTAGAACGGTTTAGCATGCAAAATTTCAAGAAAGGATTGCTTCCTTTTAGACATGGAGTTCCTCTGTCTGATGACCAAAGGCCTAAGACTCAAGAGGAAGAAAATATGATGAGACAAGTTCTTTATGCTTCTGCAGTGGGAAGTCTCATATATGCCATGCTTTGTACTAGACCAGATATTTGTTATTCAGTTTGCACGGTGAGCCGATATCAATCAAATCCAGGACCAAAACATTGGCAAGCTGTAAAGCATATTCTCAAGTATCTTAGGAGAACGAGAGATTATATGCTTGTTTACCATAGTGAGGATTTGATTCCCATTGGTTATACAGATTCAGACTTTCAGTCAGATCTAGATTTCAGAAAATCCACTTCAGGATGTGTTTTCACCTTGGAAGGTGGAGCCATAAGTTGGAGGAGCGTTAAGCAATCTTGTATTGCAGACTCCACTATTGAAGCTGAGTACGTTGCTGCTTGTGAAGCAGCAAAGGAGGCTGTTTGGCTCAAGAAATTCCTTTCTGATCTTGGTGTTGTAAGAATGGAGCAAGTTCCCATCACATTGTTTTGTGACAATAGTGGAGCGGTTGCACAATCCAAAGATTCAAGGAATCACAAGAAAGGAAAACACATTGAGAGGAAGTACCACATCATTCGAGACATTGTTGCTTGTGGAGATGTTATGGTAGCAAAGATTGAAAGTGCAAATAATCTAGCAGATCCCTTTACCAAAGCCTTGCCTCAAAGGACTTTCGAATCACATTTGAAAGGAATGGGAGTTAGATTAGTGCACAATAGTCTTTAGGGCAAGTGGGAGATTGTTAGGATTTGTGCCCTTAAATCCTATTGTATGATGCTATGTATGATATTATGTATGACATTATATATGCCATTATGTATGACTTAATATTGTGATTGATAAAGTTATTTTATTATTATCTAAAATAATGGTAACATGAATATGAGACATTATCATATAGTCCATAAGATGCATTGTATGTGATTTATGTGAAAAGTCACAGAAGATGTAAATCACAAGTTCTTTGTAAACTCAGAATTTATAGTTTTTAGTCGGTGATAAAATTGGGCATTTCATCTGCGAAGACTATAACATGTCAACTAAGATGATTTGTCTTGATCATGGAAGTGGAGACTTCTAGTTAATATGTTGATATGTTTTAAGAGTTAAAACATATTGAACAGGACCGCTGTGAGATTTATTATTCTCCTAATGACTGTCAAATGAATAATAAATCTCATGACTTCTATTTGCATGAACTCTTAATCCTGAGAGAATAATGAACTTGATCATAAAGTGTAGGTTGCTTTGATATATCAAGAGTGAGATCTGAAGTGACGGTCAAAACCTTAATATGTTGGGCAGCCACATTTAGTGTTGATGGAACATATATTCTCAAGATGAAATTCATAGTCTCTTGATGGAGATATAAAATATTCCCTTGAGATAAGTTTAATGGTTTCAGTTATTTAGAGAGTTAGGCCTAACCACTTTAATAAGAAATTACTAAAGTATATATTCATGAAATTGGATTTCATAAATATATAATGAATAACTTTAAAGAATTAAATCGGGTACTCAAGGATAAGATGTAGTAATTTACAAAGTAGCAATCTACATTTATGACTTTGTGTTACTACGAATATTTTATGAAGGGGTTACGTGTATAATAAAGTCTTGGAATATAATTTATTTTAAGGCCTAGAATGCAATTATATTTATATAGTGGTATTAAATATAATTAATGGTAATTTTGGACTTATCAAGAGTTGACGAAAAAGCCCAAGGCCCATTGGAGCTAGTGTCTTATTGGTCCCTTTTGGTCCCACTCCAAGCCACACACTAAAGCCCAATTGAAAATGCCCAATAGGCCAGCCCAATTAGATAATTAGTTAGTTATAAAGGAAGAAACATACAGAATTTTTTTTTAAGAGATTAGAAAAGAAAAAGAAACGGCGTGTGAGAGAGTGTGAGACACACTTTCATTCTCCCTTTGAAAAACTGATTGAGAGACCACACATCTTAGGCGTAAAGTGGAATTGGAGTGAAGATCAAAAGTGTTTCTAAGTGCTTCTAATCTTTGTTTTGAATTTCTCCACACCAAGGTACGCTATCTTATTCTTAAATTCTGAAATTTACATTGTGCACGTTATCAATCATGAATGAAATAAATCCTTATTTGTTGCTTCCGCTATGTGTTTTGTATGAGATACAAAACCAAAATTTTTCCTTCAGTAAGTTGGTAAGGTACTTGAGATTCCTTTACTTGTAACCGCTTGTTGTGATAATAGTGGAGTTTCGGGAGTGGTGACCTTAAAATCACCCAGTGAGATTTTTTGCCGTGTAGGTTTTCTCCATTCGTAAATAAATCACTGTGTCTTTTATTTTCCACTGCATACTTTAGTTTATTGGTGATTTGTTTGTGCTACCATGCGTTTGCATGTTAATTTGATTAATTAATAATTTGACTAATTAATCAACTTAATTTATCACAAGAGGTCAATTCATTTTTGACCTATTAATAATGAAGGTGACCTTTTTTCTGTCTAAAAATGTGAACATGAGGGGGAAAAAAAAAGTTAAAAATTTTCAAGCGTGAATGTGAACATAAGAAATTAAAGAAGATGGTGATGGCTGCGGTCCTACAAGATTCCATTTACATTAACAGAAAAAATGGACTTAATAGACGTGAAGTTCCCCTCTTCTAATAATAGTTGTTTCTGCTAGTCTTAAGCGTCACAATTCTTCTCTGTTGTCCAAATACTTACACCATGTCTGTGACTTACTACAGCACTGAAGTAAAAATGGCTGAGACTATCCTTAATGTTGTTGCTGAGGAAATACTAGGCAAGCTGATTTCACTTACCACTGACCAAATCAACCTTGCTTGGGGTTTCAAGGAACATATAGAAGAGGTCGCGTGTTATGGTTAGCATTTTTCACTTTTGAGAAGGAAGGGGCCCTTTTTGGATTGAAAATTCACTGATGAAGAATGGAGAACAATAGTTTCGACCAAGTGATTGGATGTAATTTTTCTTTTCAATTTTTAATATTTGTGATTAGTTTTTGAATTTTTTTTTTAAGAGAGTTTTAACTCATGACATCTGCTCTTGATGATTGATAGATTAGTTTTAAAATTTGAATGTACAAATGCATAATTTTTTTTTTAAAATGACCACTTATTTATGCTTTTCTCCCTAATATGGATTTTTTTTATTGACAATTTAATGTGATTTTGTCTTAAAATAAATGAATTACCTTTATTTTTCTATAGAATTAATAATAGAGATTAGGATAATTGTGTGCACTGTATCTGTTTAGAGGTTTTTTTTTAGTCAAATTTTCCATTCATCACGATTTGAGGTTATCTCATAATCCAATGAGATTTATGCATTTGCCATATCCAAATAGTGCAAACTTCAGAATGGGATGAGACGTAGTCCAAAAAATGAATAAACCCACACCCACGCATTGGATAATAACTTCAATACTATTTTTCTTTTCTTGAGAATCAAACTTCAATACTATTTTGTTGTTCATAACTATTTCCTCTAAAAAAAATCATTTTTAAATTATGTCTCACCCCACACTTCATTATTTTGGTCATTAACAAACACATAAATCTCATTGAACTAAGCATAAACCTCAAATTAGAATAAAATAAAATAAATTTGACATTAAAACTGATAGGTCAAGAATGTATTGACCCTTTGTGATAAATTAACTGATTGATTAGCCAAGTTAATTAATTAATCTAATTAACATGCAAAACGCGTGGTAGGACAAACAAATCACCAACTAAGTTGATATACAGTAAAAAATAAAGTTGACACGGTAATTTGTTTACGAATGGGGAAAACCACCGAGATTAAACTCCACCGGGTGAATTTTAGGTCACAACTCTCGAGAATCAACTATTATCACAACAAACGGTTACAAGTAAAGAAATTCTAGTATCTTATACTAACCTACAGTTGAACCCTTATCCCAATACACAATTGGACTTGTTCTGTAGTGACGATCTCTCATTTTCAATGCATGGCTCCTAGTACGTGACTAACCAATCGATGCATGGATCCCAGTACGCAGCTTACTCACCAACTTGAAAAAGATGTTGGCTGCAAAGTTCTTCAGTTCATTAACACAATGAAAATCACGAAGCTCCTTGGTCACAAAATCCAACGGCGTACAAACGCAACAGCTTCTTCAAGAGAAAGATGAACTATGGCAAATTCTGTCTCCGATCATAATTTGCATGAACAAAACTTTGCTCGAACAAAACTTTGCTCTACACTCGCGCAACTTTTGACGGCCCTTAAAATAATCCTTATATATATTTAGGGTCGTGAGAAAAGAAAGCCTAAACGTGTACACACGGATTGGAATGAAATCAGATTTGAAAAACTGATTGTCATAAATCTCGATAGATAGGGATCTATCGAGTAGCTGTCGAGTATCGGGCTAAAATAGCCTTTTAAACCCCGATAGATGCTATCTGTCGAGTTAGCTGTTGGGCTTTAAAATCTAGCAATTTTTCACTTGTTTCTTGGACAGATTTGCATAGTTTTAACATTTGGACTTGAACTCTTATTCCTTGAAGTATTAAACACATTCTCGATCTACCTAATTACAAGTAAAATGTATTTTGTTATAAGATTAGTCAATTCTAAATGACATACGCTTCTAACATTATTCACATGTATGATCACAAAAACAAAAGTCTTTAAGCTGGTTTTTGACAAGATTAGTCCACTATTTAACTGTGTATTGGCATTGGTCACAAATCTTAAGAGTAATGATTATCTTGTACTAATTCTTGTACATATTTTATACACAGTTTTTTAAATTTCTGTTTTGAAAATATAATTTTAATTACAATTGTAAAATTGTATTTTCACAATTTTAACTAAAATTTATTGAATTCGCATTTTGAATTGAATTTTTGCTTTCAAATTATGATTTCAAATGAATGAACAAAGCGAGTGTGTGCAAGTCTTTATCAGGATTTAACCAAATCTTCTTCTAAAAAAAGAGAAAAAAAAAAAGAAGCCTAACCAAATCTTTAATGATGATCTACAAGCTCCGGCATATGGTAATGTCCCATCCATAAAGCTACTTTTAGAAAAAAGACACGGACTTCATAAACGTGTGAAAAAAGATGGGATTTTTTTGCCATTTGGCATTGTTTGAGCAACAATTTCTTAGACTAGGAAATTGTTTTGCCATGTTTTCTGAAAACAGTTTCTAAAATATCAGTGCTGGCCCTGCTTGTTCAAGCCTGGGCCCCATCTTGAAAGACACAACACCACCCATCTTCTTTATTATTATCTTCACAGTCTATTATTACCTTCTCTCTCTCTCTCTCTCTCTCTCTTACTCTTCCTGACCTCTATTATTGACGCATCTTCCTATGACATTGACTTGCTTTAAAAGCTTGTTGCAGAAATGTCATGCTACAACAATTGAGTAACTCAACTGCTCATAATTCGTAAACCTTAAAAAACCAAAATAATTTGATTAATGAAATGTCAATTTTGGGCCATTATTTATATTTCAATATCATTTTTCCCACCAATGCAAAGTACGAATCAAAATATGCCTAACAAAACGAAGTTTTCACAATTATTAATTTCATTTATCAACATCCACTTAAATTTCTAGCAAAAAATGAAAAAGAAAAAGAGTTTTTAGATTCAGCGTATAATTTCTCGGTTGGTTAGTCTGGACAAGTAGCAAGAATTAGTACAAGAATTTAAGACAGTCCACGTGATCTGGTCTGATCTGCTGCTGAATTTGACAGTCCATTCAGATCTCGAAGCTCACTTTTCAGACAACAGAAGGTTAGGGCAAATTTTTTGATAATCAAAATGTTTAGGCAAATTAATTAATTGTATTAACAAATCGGAGTTAAGACAATCCCTTCTGTTCTGTCTGCTTCTAGAAGGAAATGCTAGTCCTGTTGGTATAAAATTTTTGTAACAAATTATAAGTTGTGAGTTATTATTGATCCTTATGAATGGAAAAAAAAAAATTTAAGTAGTAGATTTGAATTAGAAAAATTAATGACTCTTTGATACGTGTGTTTAAAAGTTTTTGACTTTTTAAAAAATATATATTGATGAAAAAATATATAATAAAAAATATAATATTATTTAAAAACTAAAAATATACGTTTAAGTTTATGTATACAACGAGCCATAAACTGTTAGTTCTTTTTTTCAACATTTGTTGTCCTTCTGTATGGCTCAAACCTTTAACAATCACTAATAATAAAATAAAATAAAACATAGAAGACTTTCTCATTCTTTTTCAAATGAAGTTTGACACATAAGAGAAACAATAATCTATTAATTATGATATAAATAAAAATAGTAATTGCATAAATAATCCCTAAAAATGAAGGAAAACTTAAAAAGAATAAAAAATATAACATTATAAGATGGGTAAAGTGGGGTGGTGTGGTGGACAAATTTATTATAAACTTTACATTTGTGATAATATAAACTCTTTCTGGGTGAGTTGGTTGGGAAAAACCCAAAAACCAAATAATCTCATGAGGCTTTTTAAAACAAAGAAGGCCATGGTAATTAGTTGGAACTCTTCTAAAATTTCCAAGATAAGAACTAAATTAACCTTTGAATTAAATTTATAAATGGGTTCTGAAATTTGTGATTATGTAAATGCATTGTGTCTGGTCGATGAGTGATCAGTTAGTTGGGGGTAAAAGTAAAACAATAGGAGCTGTTTCGTACAAAATTTTTAACAACAATTTTTAATGTTCAAACTGAAAATTATTGTTAAAAAAAATGTTAAATAAAGTATTTTTAACCCATTATTTATATTATGAATATTTAAATATGTATATCTATTATACTTTTTAAATTATAATTTTTACATTATTTTAAACAATACTGAATTTAAAGGGACTGTGATTAATGCTTTAAGTGCTTTGACAAACAGTAAAAGTAAAACAACTGTGATGTTTGCATAAGAGATTCCCTGTTCACTGGCAGATGAGACGATTATATTTGCACAGGAATTCCATCTGCCGACACATCAAATCCATTTTTTCCCTGCACAATGGTAAATTGGTGGGCCTACTTGTTCTAATAATTGATAGCAAAGGTTTGAAAAACGCGTTTTATATTTATACATGCCAGACCATTACGGACTTCTTTGCTCTCCGAACTCAGATTCACGTTTTCACATTTTAAATAATATTACATACATTTTCACCTACACGTATTTTTCCTCTTTCCTCCTTTATTCTTCTCGGACTATTTCTATTTCCTTTTCTCTCTTTTTGACAAGCTCCTTCTCTCTTTCTCTCACTCTTTCTCACGTCCGGTGACTGCACCTACCTATTTGCGCAAGCTACTACAGTAAGTGCACGCTCACATGTCTTTCATGCTATTCAATTTTATTATTATTTTAAATTGTTAATTTTTTTTTTAAGTTATCGCTCTCAAAAGTTAATAATAATGTTCTTTTTCTCTTTTTTTTTTTAAAAAAATATTATAACTTTTAGTTCTTTTTTTCAACTTTTTTATTTTGGGCTTGGTTTAAACCATTAACAATCTTTGATAAAATAAAAAAGAATTCTCATTCTTTTTCAAATGAAATTTGACATTTAAAGAAATAGTAATCTATTAGTTATGATATAAATAAAAAAGAATTGCATAAATATTCCATAAAAAATGAAGGAAAACTAATAATAATAAATGAATAAAAAAAACTGCAAGATGGGTAAAGTAATATAAATTCATTCCGGGTGATGATTATTGAGTTGGTTGGGGGAAAAACCAAGAATCTCATTCCTTTAATAAAATTTAAAAAAAAAAATGGAGAAGAGAATCTCATGAGGCTTTTTGAAACAAAGCTGTATATAAAAAGGGCCTGTGATTAATGCTTCCAGTGTTTTGACCCATAGAAGTAAACATCTGTATATATGTTTTGGAAGTAATCATCTGAGCCTTTCGACGAGTGATATAAAACACGTTATAATAAATTGCTATACGATTACTTTTGTTTCTTCATTCTATTGTTCTCAGACTTTAGAGTGAGTTCACTCTGACATGTCTTTCATGGTATGGATTTTATATTTTCTTGGCTAAATATTATATATAGTTTATTAACACAGTAAATAAAATAAGATGAAAAGTTTGATGGAAGTGTTTCAAGGATTAGATTTATTGATCGTGATATTGCTATTTGTAGAAAGGTTCCTAAAAATAAACGAATTCTAAGCTTATCTAGCCATTAGAGGGCCGAGCAAAAAACTACTTGAAGGTAATTTTGATAGACATAAAATAATTATATAATATTTTTTAAAAAAATATAACAATATTATTTTTATTATTCTATATATCTATATTATTTAAATAATTTTATTACTCTAAAGATCCATTTTTACTATCAATTTTTTTCTATATTCTAATATTAAACTCTTTATATATCTATTGTAAGGGAAAAGAAATATGGCTCGAAAGAAAGATCGATTTTGGGAGCATGTTGAAAAACAAAATAATGGTCGTTTCAAGTGTAAGTATTGTGAAAACATTTTTGCTGGGGGTGCTACAAGGATTAAATATCACTTGGCTGGAGCAAAATGTCACGATATTAATATTTGTACAAAAGTGCCTAAAGAGGTCCAAGAGGAAGCTTCTCTAACAATTGGTGAACCTAACAAAAAACTTAAGGGTGCATCAACTTCAAACAAGGATAAGGAGAGGGAAATCAGCTCCGCTTCAATATCAAATGATGACATGATAAGGGGAGTGTTTGAAAAGGTGAGTAAAGATATAAATATTTTACATTTAATTAGTTCATATTTCATCATAATCTTAGCAGTGAACTTGTGATAACATTTCAGTTATTGATTTTAATTGTTTGAATCAAGTAAAACATTATAATAAATTTCTATATTATTAAGTGAATCTTTTTCCTTGCAACAAGTGGGGAAGGGGAGTTTGAACTCATGTTCTCCTCCATTGGTGAAGTGTAATGTCAGTAAACTACAAAATTCTTAGCATTGTTATTATTTTATTTATTTATATAATTTGATAGTTATAACATAGGGAAGAGGGGATAAGCATGTTTGTTTATGAAATTTAGAGAGGGGGGGGGGGGGGGGGGGGGGGAGGGGCAGAGATGGTGGAGAATAATGTGGAACACAAAAAATGGGACAAAAGATTTGTATTCAATACTAATCTATACAATATCTAAAAGTTGAAGTTTAGCATTTATTATTGTTGCATTTTTGTTGAATCACGTCGGCGGCCAAGTCTTCATTTTCTTTCCATCATTTCTTCAAAAAATATGCATATAAATATTAATGTATGCAATAATACATTATACCTTTACTCAATCTCAAAACTAATTATAATAACTTATTAATCATGATATGACCATCACTCTACACATTCTTGAACCTAAATGTAACTTATAATAGAAAATACATGTAATACAAACATCTTGGATGGAGAGACCATTTATTTATTTTTAGTTTAAAATCACCTGGAAAAAAAAAAAAAATCATTCCACCACTATATACATATCCATATGCTAATGTAGTATTCAAGGCTAAGTTGAAGGGTCCAATTCCGCTCCTACTTAGAGAACCATATGTCATTTTCATCAACGTCAAAAGATAGTCTCTCCCCTTCCCCCCCCCCCCCCCCCCTATCTTTTTTTTTTTGTATAAAATATTACATGTAAGTGGTTTTTTTTTTTTTTTTTTTTTTTTTTTTTTTTTTTTCCATGGTGTACATGGTACCGAATTTAATTTGAATAAAACTTTCAACAGACACATAGAATCACAATTGCATGCATAATAATTCAGTTAAAAATATTAATGCGATAACAAATCTAATTGATATTACTTTTAAAACAAACCACTTTCATCACATTGGAATAAATTACTTATCACAAATAATGGTTTTACATCACTTTATTGTTATAATTATTATTAATTTTTTGAGTTATGTTTACTAATTACGATTTGGCATTCGGTCCATTGCAATCCAATTTGAGGTATTACAGTTTTCCAATTCATTCCAGTTCAGTCCATAATGGTCCACTTCAATCCATTTTGGTGTACTTACCTAAAAATAGGAAAAAAGAAAAAGAAAAAAGGTTTGGGTTGGGACTACTATACTGCTATCAATTATTTGAGTAATATTCATTGAAACTATATGATCAGTTTTGATTATCATGACAATCTTCTTAAGAGAATAAAAAATTTGAATAATATATTTGAAACTTAAAAAATTTTAGTTATACAAAAAGAAATTAGGAAAATATAATGCATAATAACAATAGTTAGAAAAATATGGACAACTTAAAAAAATAATATCAATCAAAAACATCATAAATTATAAAATTATATATTTGTAAAAATAGAGAAATATAAATTACTTTTGGAGTTTGCTTAATTTTTAGGGAGAAAAAATTATCTACAATAAAATTTAGATAATAAGTTATATATTATACCACATTTAAAAATAATTATATATTTCTATGTATCACCTGTGTTTGTGACTAGTCATTATAAAACTTTGAAAGAAAAAAAAAGTATTAATTATTGTATAAAAATTAAGAAGGTGAAAATCGTAATACAAGTTTTTATATTTCCTATATATAAATATATCTGGACCCACCTTGTTTATTTTTAACAGAATTGTACTCTATACTCCACAAACATTTTCATACCATTGTCTCTTATGCAGAGTAAGGCAGAATACATAGCTGAAATTTTACTTGGTGTTTTTGTGGAGGGACTTCTAGCGAAGTTGAGATCAATTGTTGTAGAGCAACATATTAGTTTTAATTTGGGTTTCAAGGAAGGGCTAATAGACCTTCTTACCTTGTTAACCCAAATTCAACTTGTGTTAAATGATGCTGAGAAAAGACAAGCAAGTGATGATTTTGTGAGGAGTTGGTTAGCAGAGTTTAGACTTGTTGCTTATGATATTGATGATGTGCTAGACGAGTTGGGCTATAACATTCTTCAGCAAAAGGTACTAAACTACTCTTTGCCCTCTAATGACATTATCAATATGGCAAACAAAATTAAGATCATCAACGAATCATTGAATAGACTTAAAGGTGACATTCCTAGTGATCTTCGAGCAGAGTTTGTGAATTTGATCCCTGAGATTAGCTTTAACATGGAGATAGACTCCTTCCTCGATGATAGTGTGATAGAAATCACGGAGACTCTTCCCCAATATAAATTATACAATTGTTGGTTGATATTCAAGAAAAGAGCATTTGCAAATGAAAGACTTCTAACTCCAGATTTGAAGAAAATTGGACTGGAGATTGCTAAAAAATGTAAAAGGGTTCCATGGGCTGCAAGATTTTTAGGGGGAATAATGTACTTTATACATGATAAAGATGAATGGTTATCTATTCAAAATAATAAAAATTTGGATTTACTGGGCAATGATAATGATGGAGTGTTTCACACATTAAAGTTAGGCTATAGTCATCTTCCAACACCATCTTTGAAACGATGTTTCACATACTGTGCAGTTTTTCCTAAAGATTATGCCATGAAAAAGGACGAAGTAATTCAGCATTGGATGGCTGAAGGGTTCCTTAAACCATTTAAAGGAGGTAATATGGTGATGGAAGATATTGGTAACACGTATTTCAATATTTTGTTGGCCACTTCCTTTTTCCAAAATGCTACAAAAGATGCATATGGTGATATTATTAGTTGCAAAATGCATGATTTGGTGCATGATTTTGCCATCTCAATTTCAAAATCTGAAATTTTGATTTTGGATGGAGATTCAGTGGATAGTATTAGTAAAGTACAACCTTTATTTGTCCGATTTGATGACCAAACAACACCAAAAATTTCATTCACTGGAGATGGATTCACAAAATTGCGTACATTAGTTTCAGAAAATGCAGGCTTTGGCAACATGTTATCAAATTTTAAATCCTTACGTGTTTTAAAGTTATCTGATGTTAGTACAAGTGAGTTGCCAGATTCAATTGAACAATTAATACATTTGAGGTTTCTTCACATCTCACATGCTAAAATTGTGGAGATACCAAAATCCATAACTAAGCTCTACAATTTGCAAACTTTAAGAATAGAAGATTGCTGTAATCTTACAAAGCTTCCTGAAGACCTAAGCGATTTAATTAACTTGAGACATATTTATATTGATCATTTCAAGCGTTTAGGTTACAAAATTAAAATGCCTGAAAATATGGGGCGGCTGAGTTGCCTTCATACGTTGCCATTTTTTTTCTTGGATCAAGATGGTCATCTGATAAAAGAATTGGGACACTTAAACAATCTTAGAGGAGAATTAGATATCTACAATTTACAGTATGTGAGAGGTAAGGAAGAAGCTAGAAGTGCAAATTTAGCAAAAAATGCCAAAATATTCAAGTTGGGATTTCATTGGGGTGCTCGTTTTGGTAGAGCAAGGGACGACTATGAGAATGATGAAGAGGTGTTGGAAGGTCTCAAGCCTCACCGAAATTTGAAAAGTTTAACAATCAAATTCTTTAAAGGAGCGAAATTCCCATCATGGATGTTCACGAGTCTTGATGCTGGGGTTGGTTTGTCGATATATAACAATTTGATTGAGATCAGTTTGAAATGGTGCAATAAATGTGAAGAAATTCCAACTCTTGGGCATTTACCCTGTCTTAGGGTTCTTCAAATAGAAGGAATGAATAATGTAAGGTGTGTAGGAATTGAGTTTTATAGTGATGGAAATCATATAAACACATTGTTTCCGGCATTGAGAAGACTCAAAATGGAGTGGATGGATAGACTAGAAGAGTGGAAGGATGCAAAGGTGTTGACAACCGCAGTTGAGGTATTTCCTTGCCTGGAGAAGTTGACTATATGTTCTTGTAGAAAATTGACTTCTTTGCCACACACCTGTGTTTCCCTTCAGAAGTTGGTAGTACAGAATTGTCGTGACCTGAGATCTTTGCCAGGTGTTCTGTCACTTCTTCAACATTTGGAGATAAAAATGTGTGGTATTAAAGAACTACCTTCTGGTCTACAATCCTGTAGGTCTCTTCAATATTTGGAGATTGATAATTGTTTCAATTTGAGATCAATTCCAAATTTAGGAGAAGGATTGCATTCTCTTATCCAATTAAGAATTTGGAAGTGTCCCAATCTGATATCAATTCCAAATCTACAAGAGTTGCCTTCTCTTAGGCAATTAAAAATTGGGGAATGTCCTAATCTAACGGTATTTGTTGTAGATCTACGAGCATCGCATTCTCTTGCCGTATTAAAAATTTTGAGATGTGGAATAGTGCAGCTTTGCCTGGACGGGTTCGATTGCCTGACCCAGTTGAAGTCTTTGGAGATCGGTGGATTTTGTGAGGAGTTAAATACTTTCCCAAGTTTGGCTTCCACTTCCATCCAATACTCGCATATTTCCCTCGAAAAAGTAGAATTGTATGGGTGGCCTAAACTCAACCATCTCCCAGATGAAATTCAACACTTCACTGCACTTAAATATCTTGATTTATATGAATTTGATGGAATAGAAGCTTTGTCTGATTGGTTGGGCAACCTTTCTTCTCTTCAAAAGCTGTATCTTGTGGATTGCAAGAACCTGATGTATTTGCCCACTGAGCAAGCAATGGGGCGGCTCACTAAATTAGAAACATTGGAGATTATTAATTGCCCCAAATTGGAGGAAAGATGTGCAGAGCGCAGTGGCGCAGAGTGGTCGAAGATTGCCCGTATTCCAAATATCATAATAATGGGGAATATATTAAAGGGAGGATTCTGAAGATGTTACAGATGATTAGTAAGTTTACTCATATCTTATATCCTCTTCTCTTCTCTGATAATCTTGTTTTATTTAAATCAACCCAGGGCTAGGAATGTATTCCATTTCCGAATTGCCCCCAATTATCTTCCTTTCTCTCTTCACTTTCCCCAAATCCTTTTGGGGCTATTCATAAATTTCACGCTTTGACAGATGCTTCCATAAACTCCATACTTCAGATTACCAAACCATACAATGGTAGATACTGCACTGTCCTCATAAATTAATACTTTCAATTGATAGTAATATCTTAACATTTATGAATGCTACGTTTTAGATTAATATCTTCTTTTTCCATGAATCTTTTGGTTTATCTTGTTATCTGCAATTATTTCAGAAAATATTTATCTCAAAACTTTGACTCCTATTCAATTTTTTTTTGGACCAGAAATGATAGTATACTTTATTATTTATATAGAATCATGTTGTACAATGGGATGGGAAAGAGAAAAGAAAGGCATTTTTCTAACCAAATTATTATGTTTGAATTTTTAAAATTGAAATTTTCTCGGCATTTGAAAATTTTCAATATTGAATCAGTAGCCATAAGAGCTTGCATTTTGTCCATTCATGAAAACGTACTCAATTCTTTCTCTCAAGCATCGTGCTTATTCTTTGTCTCAACATTTCTTGTAACCTTCACTTATTGGTGTCAAATATTCTTTTTCAATTCTTTGAGCTGAAATTCTAATACTACATTGAACAGTTCTTGTTTTTAGGGCTTTGTAGAAGTTGAAATAGATTTTGTTGTTTTAGGTCATAATTCTTATGTTTATGTGGGTGAATTTATTGTGGGAAATGGAGTTGAGTCGCATAATAATGAGATATTGTTTAGGTGAAGGTCTTGCTAATTTTTGTTTTCATGATGGGGTTGGGAGGTCAATTTAACTGATCCATGAAGTTATGTGATCCTCAGTTCTACTAGTGCAAGCAAAGTTTAATTCACTTTCTTATAATGTTTCTGACAGCACTGAAGGTGTTGATGGTTCTAATATATTTATGTATCTTTTTTTAGTTTTGGAAGGGTGCTAACACATTTAAATTTTTTTGGCTAACTCGTGAAGCTCACAAGAAGATTGCATCTGGGAAATTAACCAACTTGATGACAACTGATGCCGAGGTACCTCAGGTCTGCTTTCTATTTTTCAGATGCGTATGTATCATTTACTTCATAATTGGTGCTTTGCAAGACCTGATTCCATTTATATATATTTGCGAAGTAAATGTGTTCTGTACCTAATTAGCATATCTACATAAACAAAATTGTTAGTCTATGTAAAGGTGTGCATGTCAACTCCATATATGTGTTCATATGTCACCAAATCGTAGAGTTAGATTGAGTAGTCAGATGACTCAGATCACTGATTATGGTGTGACACTCGTTGACATGAAAGTCATTCTGTGCGTCTAGTATTATTATAGCTTAGCCTGAACAGTGTGAAATGTCCTTAGCTTGGACTCTCTTAATTTCTGACATGGATATATAGTACTAATGCTAGGAGCACAGGATGTTAAAAATCTAACAAAACAAACAACAGATGGATTTCTCATTTTTCAAAGAACTAGCAGTTTATATAATCAGTTAAATATGTTGCCTCAATGTGCTGGCAATTGGGACAGCATATCTGTGTCCCGCTGGAGGAAAAATTAATTTATGGATTTTTGATCCATTCTGAAGCCAATGGAAGAGCTGCATAAATGGGTGACAGTGTTCCTGGTGTGTTGGACACTTGAGAAAATATATAAATGCTACAATTTGGGTTAATGATTCTTGAAATAAATAGTAGAAATTAATATCACCAACCACTCTAGTCACATTTAAAAAATTCAAAATTTCTTTTCAAATTTATGAAATTAATAATAATTTGATAAGCTACTAAAAGCAGAGTATAGTTAACTTTTTTTGTGATGGCTACCAATAGGCTTGCTCCTATTATTTATTTATTTTTTTGCAAATTACCAAAAGAATTAAATTGTTGCTAAAAGCATAGTCTAATAAACTATTTTCTGATTGTTAACTATTGTCTTGCTGCTATTGAATTTCTGTTTGCTAGCATATTTCCTTTCTGCAAATTTTTCAAAACTGAAATTTTCGGGACATTGGGAAAATTGGAATATTGGATTAATCACTGTTAGAACCTACTTTTATGTCCACATACTCATTCTTTTGCTCAGCATTTCTTGTAGCCTTCGCATTTTGATGCTGTAAGAGTTCATGGATAGTTCTTTTGCTTAGACCTGTCTAAAACTTGACAGTAGATTTTGTTGATTTGGGCTGGGGTCATAATTTCTTTGTTTATGAGGGTGGATTTATTGTGGAAAATGGAGTTTAGTTGCATAAGAATGAGAAATTGGGTGGGTCAAGGTCTTGCTGATTTTTCATTTCATGTTTGGGTTAAGGGGTCAGTTTTACTGGGGAAACCATGAAATTATGTGATCCCCAGTTATGCTAGTGCAGGCAAAATTTAACTTAAAATTTCAGACAACACTGAAGGTGTTGATGGTTCTAATATATCTATATTTGGTTTTTATTATTTGAAGGTGGCCAACAGATTGCAAAGATTTCAAAGACTAACTCAGGAAGTTGGCAGAAATTTTGCATCTGGGAAAATAATTAAGTCGATGACAACTGTCGCCAAGGCACTTCAGGTTTGCTTTCTCTTTCCATTTGGGATATTGATACATAATTTACTTCATAAATGGTGATTTACAAAACCAAATTCAGTTTATATATATATATATATATATATATATGTAGAGTCACAGTTTCTGTAGCCAATGTGCATATCTACAATGTATTGTAGAGTTATGTTGACTGCTGTCAAATTACTGAATTGTGGTTTCACACTCTTTGACATGAAAGTCATTTTGTGCTTTGGGTGTGATTATAGCCTTGCCTGAACAGTGTGAAATGTCCTTTGCTGTGACTCTTTTAGTTGTTGACATGGATATAATGAAGTAATTGCTAGTCATTGATTTGCCATTAGTTGGAAATATTACAAATGCCTTTGTGTCACCAATAATAAGAGCAAGTTCTGTCAAACATATGAATAATTTGATTTATAATTTACTGTTTTTCTTCTTTTTATTTTGTAGTAAAAACAGAGGTTAATGAATTACAAATGGGCTTCTGTTAACAACTCAAAGTGTTCTTTCTATAACATAACTTTTAACATCTTTACCGCAATAATGTTAAATCTAAGAGTGATAAAGTCATAAATGTAAAATTTTCATGGCAACAAAAAGAAAATTGCAAATTTATACCTTAGCTTTCCTAGTGTTTGTGTACCTGCGAAACTTAGATTCAAATTGATTGTCAAACTGAATGTTTTTTCATAATTAGGGCCAGTACTTTTAATCATATCTTGATGCCTAATATTGTAACAATTATCTCTACTGTTTTTTGTGTGTGGTGGGTGAAGATGACACACCATTAATAGCAGCTGAAGTGGTTGAATTGCATTCTGGGTTTTCTATGACTTTCCTGGCCTTTTGCTATCAGATTTAGGCCTGAGTTACTGTAGCTTCACTCCTTGTATCACCTGCGAGGTTTCTCTGTAAATTATTCAGAATCCATAAGCAAATAACCAAAGATAACAAGAAACTTAAAAAAATAAAAATGAAAATAAATAAAATAAAAAAAAGAAAGAAAGAAAAGAGAATGAGATAGTGAATACATATTTCCCCACTTTGACACCTTGAATAAATGACTATGAACCTCCTTCTTAAGTCCATTAACCCTCATAAAATTGTAAGAAATAAAATAAAAACAAAAGTTTTGTATTACTGAGTAGAGAAAGTGTGATCAGTCTTTCTATCATAATTGTTCCAAGATTATGTACTTTGCTCTACTTCAATAATTTCTGAAAAATAAACCTCAAGTTCTTCTCAGGTTCCCATCCTTATTTAGCAGAATTAACAACACCTGGATCTGCATTATTAATAGACCTGAAAGTTCAATCAGTTAAATATGTTTCCTTGATGTGCAGGCACGAGGACCACATATCTGTTGTGTTCAGCAGATTGAAAAATTAAATTGTGAAGTTTTATTCCACTCCCAAGCCAACAGAAGTTTTAGTTGGTAAGTTTTCTCAATTTTCTAATCTCTTCTAGTATATAGAGTATTGATTCAATCCAATAAGTGTATTATTCATGCCAACTGTCCCCTCCTTCCTCCCATTGTTCCAACAACATTTTTAACCTGTTACTTAGCTAAAGAAAAAAGAAAATTTTGATAATCCGTTATATTTATAGGAAATTATTTTTTCCTGAATGGTGTTGGTAGTAGCTTTTCAGTCAACTGAGGAAAGCCTTTGTGAAATCTTTTGCTCATTTTCCAACATTTGAGACCATTTCATTGTGAGGTACTACAATTTACAATTGCATGCCATCACCAACCTCATTTTTTTCCCTGTTTTTGATATCTTAATTTAGCGAAAATTACACTTTATTACCTTTAACTATACCATTGATTACATTTTTCGAATACACGTTTTGCATCCTAAAAGGCCTAAACTATAATATTTGCTACATTTTGCACCCCGACATCAAGTTTGCTGTTAATTTGGATGGAAAAATATGGCATAGCGTGAAAAGTCCTAATTGCCCCTCTTCCTCAATCGCTTATAATAAAGGAAAAATTACATCTTACCACTCTAAAATATACTCCATACTTT
Organism: Castanea crenata; assembly: GCA_020976635.1. NCBI lineage: Eukaryota > Viridiplantae > Streptophyta > Magnoliopsida > Fagales > Fagaceae > Castanea > Castanea crenata. The sequence continues at coordinate 113,260 of JAGHPS010000974.1, forward strand.
GCACCCTAAACTTTGAATTTCTATCCAAGTTAACAGCAAATTTAATGTCATGTGCAAAGTGTAATAAAAGTCATAGTTTAGGGTGCAAACGTGCATTCGAAAAGTTTAGGGTGCAAAGTTTAATATGAGCTATAGTTTAGGATGGTAAAGTGTAATTTCCTTTTTAATTTATTAATGTGTTTTCCATCTATTTTGGTGTTTTTTTCTTGTAAGCTTCACATTATTTTCATATCTAACAGGTGACCATTCTGATTGGTGATTGGTCTAGATCATGCAATTGTTTGGAGGACAGATCCCACTCACTTGCATATATGGTGATGGACCTGTATCCATAAACTGACCACAATGTTGATACATTCTGATGACTTCCATAGCGAATTAGAAGATGCAAGATGGAACAAATGCAAATATTGTTGTCCCTGAAGTGCCTGGTAATACATAACTTTGCTAGTTTCTTAAATTTTTTTATATTTATTTTATTTTAACAAATGGGCAACTTGTGATTCTTGTGAATGAGTTGGATGTTATTGGTTGTTGAGGATGCTGACCAAAAACAGATCACATAGGTTCTACTTGGTGCATTGTTTTTTTTTGAAACTTAGACAATTAATGATCACTTACGTCTTGTGATGGGCTCTCACAGTCTTTGGTGCCATTGATTACAGATGAAACCTTTTATCAATCGTGGTTAGTCCCCACGAGATAAAAGGAGCTTTGGAGATTGAGGACTCTATTTGGATCTTCCAAGATTGTTTTGAGCATACTTTTGAAACAGGCAATCATACCTCTAGTTGACTCCTATTTCTTCATTTCTCTATTCTACTTTTCCAAGACTCTTTACTTCATGACATAATTGTATTGTTGTCATGTGTAGGCAAATGCAATTGAGACAATATGCTTATTGTTTACAACTGGAGGAAACAATTGATTATATTGCAAGCCGATGAACAGAGGAGGAATGTATATATTAATATTGAGGCAGCAACCTTCAAGGACAAGGAGGAAGCTGGAGTGGGACTGAAAATCAGAGTTGCCCAGGGACTACTTATAGCTGTGATGAGTAGGAGAAGTTTGTGTAAAAATCCAACGAAATCAAGGTGATTGCTGCTGACTGCTGAGAGAGTGCTGAGTTTTGCAAAGGATGTGGGAAATGGAGACAGCAAGGTGGACACATCATTGAGTATTCAAGAGAGCAACTACAGAAAATTAGAAGAAAGGAAAGCAACAACGTAAAGAAAAAGGAAACAATGTGACTTGCGCTTTGGGTAGGCATGCACAATATGTAGATGAAGACAATGCAAAGTTTTGGATAGAGGATGCTACTCTGTTTTTGCTTAAACATTTCAAAATGGATGTACTAATTAGAGGTGGATCTATGACCAGAATAGGGGGGGGGGGGGGGGGGGGGGGGGGGGGGGGCGTAGCTTTTTAAATGGTACATATTAGTAGATCATATTTTAAAGTTTTTTATAAAAAAAATTCATACATGACCCCCTCCAAAATCAAAAGAGCTCTTCAAATTGAAAGCTTTTTCTGTCTTGATATTCTTTTTTTTTAGAGATGTTTCAACCTATAGCATCCGCTCTTGATGATAGCTCCTTATTATCAAACCAAGACACCAATCGGTTTTTTGATGTAGGCGGAGATTGAACCCCAAAACTCTTATTTCAACCATCAGAGATTTTATTAGTTGAACTAATTGGAACTAACTATCTTGATATTCTTATATATCTACTTTTAAGTGTTAATTAGCCACTTCTAGTTTCCGAATCAGAGGAATTTGATAGAATGGAAGCTTTTCCTAAATGTTTAGGACCTTTCAACTGCTCAACTATAGGATTTTCACAATTGCAAGATCCAAATGTATCTTGCACTGCACATGAGCCATGTAATGCCCCCACCTTATTAGAAGAAACATATTTGTCATTGCCCCTAATTAAAGGAAAGATTTGCAAAGGGAAGTAGTGGAGTGGTCCAAGATTTGCCATAATCCAAATTTCTGCATCAATAAATGCATTAAACAAGCAGTTTGAAGATCAGCCTAGGAATATTTTCCATAATTGCTCCTTTTTTTTTCCTCTGTTCAATTTCCTTAGATCTTTTTGTTTTTGTTTTTGGTCATTTTCTATTTAATGAGTTCAATATGTTGCCTTAATGTGCAGATACTAGAGATGGCATATCTATTGTGTTCAGCTGGAGAAAAATTAATTACATTATGGAGTTTAAATATACTCCCAAGCTAGAGGAAGTTTATAAGAGTTAGTAAGTTTACTCAGATCTTCTCCCCTTGTACAATGTTGAATTATTAAGTTTACTCACGGTAATTATCCCCTCTTCCCTCTCACTTTTCCAGTTTTCCTACAACACCTTTGAACCTGTTACTTATTATCTTTACCAACTTGATATTCTGATAGATGTAGTTGAAGTGTTGATGTCATTGTGTCATATTTGTAACCCACAGGTAGCACTTGACAATTTGACATATAAGAGCCAAAAGTAATTTCTGATGTATCAAAATTTCAAGGATACCTCACATGCCACCATTTTGGAGCCTAACCTTCTTTTGGTGATCGAAGTTTTTGGCCAACTTTGGGACCTATATGTCCTTTTGGAGGCATTAAATTTGTGATGATGTTGGAGCTTTCAGAGGTGTTGGGCTAACTTTTCATCTCTTCAAAAACTGAAGTTCAGTTACAAGAACTGCTACTATCTACCAACAAGCAAGAAGTGAGATCCCTTTCTATGTAAAGTTGAATGAAAGTTTGCAGGAGTGGTTGAGGAAAGAGGATTTATTTTAACTTATAGCGATGTGAATCCTTAGAATACTGTACAGCTAGATGTTTTGTTTCTTATTGTTTGCTTTGAAATGGAATGGAAGTAGTGGGAGTGGCCCATCGGTAGAATATTGGTGAGAGTCCAAGAATCACAATAGAGGGAATTCTAAATTGATTCCATTGCAAATATGTCATCAAAATTTGTGAGTTCCCTCATTTCTCCTGTCTACTTCTCTTTGATTTCTCTCTTCCAACAAAACCTTTCAATATTCCTTTGTTCTTCTTTTTCTACTTCCATTCCTCGTACTATTTGCTAATTTGGAAGGCATATACAATTTATAGATGTTGGTTATCCTTCATTTCCCAATTAGTGTTCCTGTACTTCAGCATAGAGTGGTCCAAGAATGCCTTTGTTACATCCGAGAGTCTAATCACTTTGTACTGCTTTTTTTGAGGAAAAAAAAAAAAAAAAAAAAGAAGGAGAAAGAAGAAGGAAGGGGGTTGATTTAGGCTCAAAGCCTCCTACAGTCGCCCAAAAGTTAATTGCACAAAGGAGTAATAGAAGAGTGTTGAAGATAAAAAAGAAGGATATATCCTGATAAATTTTTTATTCCAGTTGTAACATCACAATAAATTGTTGTTTTCTCTCACGTGTCTTCTTTCTTTTTTCTTTTTTTTTTTCTCTAACATCACTTTCTAATAAACTAGCTATTTCCATATATCCAGTTATTTCATAGCGATATCCCTTCATTTTCGGTGGAAACCTATATTTCCATGTGGTGCATCATATTTTGATGCATAGCATTTGTAGACCCTCAAATTTTGTTTCAATAAATTCCATTAATGTTGTTTTATATTGAAAAAATTCTGGTCTACTCGTTACTATTGCATTGTTTACAGAATAAAATTTTGACTTGTCAATTTTCTAATAATTAGGGCTCTTCTTTGTACATATTTCAAAAGTCATTTTATTGTATCACGTTCACCCTTAGGTGTATCTGTAACTTATGGGAAGAATGTCAAATGTATGATTGTGGCTTTTAACATTATCATTAAGTGAATTGGAATTTTAAAGTCCATTATAGTTTGTAATATTGTAAATTATTTAAGGTGATTTTCAATGTTGAGAAATAATCAATGACATATATTTATTTATTTAGTCCTGATTAGATTTGTGCATGAGCTTAAATTCCTATTTACTGTACCCCACAATCTTGAGATTTAACTCAATTGAACTAGACCCTGATAGCATTTTTTTCTAAGATCAAGTTATGACTTTAGATATGCCATATTACTTGTAATTAGATTTCTTGAAGATTGCACTAAAACCATGTTGATTTTTATTGTCTTGAGTTTTCTCTCTCTCCCCTCAAAATATCTGTTTTTAGTCAACTTGAACCATATTGTACATTTATTTACATGTATTGATCAGTATTATACATGACAACACTTCCAAGCAAAGCAATAGGTGATGGCCCATTCATTTTCCTGTGCTTAGGAAATAGTTGCTTCTATCAAATGACTTCAACAGCTTACTGGATCCTGTGGTAAACATCTATAGCTATGTCTTTTTACTTGTTGGTTGTACTCATAGCATTTCACTAAAAATCATTTGTACCTATCTCTATTTGGACATTTAAAAATACAATATTCTATTAAGGTTTTTGATATGAGCCAAGATAATTGAAAGACAACTTAGACTACGTAGTCAGTTCAAGGAGATTAACCTCCTGAACTTGAGGAGAAATGATTTTGGGATTAATTCTCTGCTTAAGTTCCATTCCTTTCTTCATAGTACATATATAATACTCATAGTGAGATAACTATTTTAACAAATTGGAACTAACTTCTACTAAAATATAAATTTTTAACAATATCAACCTAATCTACTACTGCTTATTTATCCTCATCTGCTGCTGCATAATTATCGGCCATGTGGCTTGGGACCTAGTTTTCCATTTATTCTGGTTGTTTTCTTCTTGTAAGCTTTACTCTATTTTCATACCCAACAGGTGACCATTCTGATTGCACTAGATCATGCAATTGTTCGGAGGATAGATCCCACTCACTTACGTATAAGCTGATTATTTGAAAAAATTTGTACAATTGGTTTTGTACCTTAATTGAAGTGAAAAGTTCTGCAAGTTTATGATCAGTGCTGATATAAGTGGTTTAAGCCACCATGGTGTTCATACATTCTGATGACTTCCATAATGATTTAGAAAAGGCTAGATGCGACACATGCTCCGCTATCTTTGTTTCTTTTAACAGAGCAGATTAGTAAGCAACTTGCCCTGAAGTGCTTGGATAATAACTTTTTTGGGCAACACTAGACAGTTAATGACCACCATGCCCTGTAATGATCTCTCACTATCTTTGGTGCCATTAATCACAGATGAAAGGAGCTTTGGACATTGAGGACTCTATTTGGATAGTCTAAAATTTTTTTTGACCATGCTTTTAAAACAGAATATCGTACTTATAATATACTCATATTTCATCATTCCTCTATTCTGTTTTCCCAACACTAACTATTTCTCTTTTTTCCTTGCTTTGTTACATAATTATATTGTTATCATGTGTAGGAAATTGCAATTGAGACAATGTCTATTGTTTCCAGCTGGAGGAAGAATTTATTATAATTGCTAGCAAGCGTACAAGGAGGAAGCTGGAATGGGGGTAATAATCAAAGCTGGAATGGGGGCAAGTTTGAGTATGAATTCGACGAATTCAAGGCAAGTAGCCCTGAGAAAGTGCTGAGTTTTGCAAAGGATATTGGAATTTAAGAAGTGGTCACTGTGAGTCTGGGAAATAGAGCCTGAGCAACTACAGAGAGCAACTACTGCAATTTAGAAGATGGGGAAGTCAATCACGTAAGGGAAAAATGAAATACAGTAGCTCATGCTTTGGGTAGGCATACACAATATCAATATGTTAGATGCAAGATGATGCAGAAGTTTTGGATAGAGGATGCTCCTATGTTTTTACTTAAAAATATCATAATGGATGTACTAATCGGTGGCTGATCTATCACAAGAATAGGAGGGACATAGCTTAAACCTTAAAGTTTTTGTTCAAAAACTCATACATGAAGTTAGCCAAAAAAAACTTAAAAGTGATCATCTAGCCTATATTTGTATTCAGTGGCCCCATTTCCAAAACAAATGACAATAAAAACTAAAAAAACAAAAACAAATTTTTTATCAAAAGAAATCTGTGTACAGAATAGAGAATGCATAATGCAATTTAACTGTGTTGGGTGTAACACTTTGATTGCTTGCTTTTTTAGGATCTAATATTAAAAGTTTAGGAATTTTGGATTTAGATGGTGTTAGGGTGTTTTTTTTTTTTTTTCTTTTTTTTAACATTATCAGCTAGATAACTTGACAATTGAGCATCATATCAATTATATATTTTTTATGCTACAATAAATTCTAATGAATAGAGGAGGAATGTGTATACTTAATATTGAGAGAGCAATCTTCAAGGACAAGGAGGAAGCTGGGGTTGGGCTGATAATCAGAGTTGCACGGGACTACTTATAGCTGTGATGAGTAAGAGAAGTTTGTTTATGAATCCAATGAAATCGAGATGTTTTGCTGACTGCTGATAGAGTGCTGAGTTTTGCAAACTATCAAATACATGAAGGTGCATATGATCTGTTTGCGTCTGGGAAAATAATCAACGCAATTCAACTGATGCCAAGGTACATATGATCTGTTTTTCCTTTACCATGTGGGATTTGTATATAATTTACTTCGAACTGTATTTATATATAGTCAGTGTGTTCTGTAGCCAACGTGCATATCTGCATAAACAAAACTTTTAGTCCATGTAAAGTTGTGCATGTGAACTCCAGATATGTGTTCACATGTCACCAAAACAATGTATAGATTTAAGTACAACTGGATTGATGAATTGTAGTTTTACAATTTTTGATATGAAAGTCATACTGTGTGTCTAGTATTGTTATTGCTTAGCTTGAATAGTGTGAAATGTCCTTTGCTTTGACGCTTTTAGTTGCTGACATAGATATGACAAACTAATTGCTAGGACCCTAGGATGTTAAAGAGCTAACAAAACTAACAATACATGGATTCTCATTGTTGAGAGAATTAAAAGATTATTCAATTAGTTAAATATGTTGCCTTGATATGCAGGCACTGGGTACAGCATATCTATTGTGCTTAGCTGGAGGAAAATTTATTCATGGAGCTTTACACTGCCAAGAAAATGGAAGAGAAGAATTTCTGTCACTGCCCCAAATTAAAGGAAAGATGTGCAAAGGGGAGCGGTGCAGAGTGAATGGTGTAGGATTATTTTATCAAAGAAGAAGCAGTTTGAAGATCATATACATTATTAAGATGGATGACCAGTAAGTTCTCTCACCTCATCCTCCTTTCTTTTCTAATACTCTCCTTAACAACAACATAAGAGTGTTCTTTTTAATTGCTCCCAATTCCTTCATTTCTCATTTAATCAATAAAAAAGTTGCCATTAAGTGCAGACACTAGGGACAACATATCTATTGTATTCAGCCGGAGGAAAATTTTTATTAACTTATGGACTTTTAATCTAGCCACAAGCTATAGGAAGTTTATGAGAATTGGTAAGTTTCCGTAATCTTCACTTGTCTTCAAAATATGAAGTACTAATTCAATCCAATAAGTATACCGTTTATGCCAATTATCCCCTCTTCCCTTTCACTTTTCCTTACAATAGCATCTATTTCATCTTGGTATTCTGATGATATTCTAATACTTGTAGTATTCATGTGTTGATGTCATTGTATCAATGTTGTAAGTGACAGGTAGCACTTGACATTTCTTCTAATGTAAAAGCCACCATAATTCCTTATTTATCAGAGGATCTTTTTTTCCAATGTCAAGGATACTTCACACCACCCATTTTGAAGCCTAATCTTCTTTTGGTTGTCAGAGCTGTTTGGCCAGCTTTGACGCCTATATGTGCTTAGTTGGAGGCATTAAATTTTGACAATGTTGGAGCCTCTGCATATGTGCTGTGGTAACTTTTTGTCTTTGTAAGAACTGAAGGAGGTGCCCTTGCTTTCTTTTTATTATTTTTATAAATAAAAAAGGTGTATATTCAAAAATACTACCTCATGCAGAAAAACATAAGGTAAAGGTAACAAAACTGAAAAAGATGATAAAAAACAAAAAGAAAATATACTAATTACAAAGACGGGAGCTAAGGAACATTGGGAGAGAATCACTAGAGGTGAGTCTCCAAGTCCTAGACCAATCAAAAAGGGAGCCACTAAAAGAAGCCAATAATTGATCATCAGAACTTTCCATGTCCTCAAACGTCCTCCAATTTCTTTCCCTCCACAAACACCACATAGCATAGCGGAGCTAAATTCCAAATACTAGACGAATGCTTCCCAAGCCAATCCCACCAACCAAAGAGAGTATCCGCAACTGATCTTGGCAAGACCTAAGAAATCCCAAAAGATCTAAACACCAAACTCCACAACCGGTAAGCCTTACCACAATACAATAGCAAATGATCCACCGTTTCCCCATTACAACGACACATAATGCACCAGTCAACAAAGTCTATCCCTCTACCTCTCAAATTGTCATCTGTAAGGATTTTATCCCATACTACAGTCCACACAAAGAAAGAAACACGCCGAGGGGCCTTAACCTTCCAAACACTTTTCCAAGGAAATATAATGGGCATGGGTCCTCTTAACTTATTATAAAACGAGTGGATATCAAAATCTCCATTCTTCATCAACTTCCATAGCATATGGTCTCCATCTCAGTTGAAGGTAAATTAGAGCCCAAAGTACGAAGAAAAGCATCCACATCACCCATTTCCCAATCATTTGGTCTTCGAATAAAATGAACATCATAGCTTCTTCGTTCCTTGATCCCCAACCGTTCAATAGAAGAGGCCACTGATGCCCTTTTATTGGAGGCAATCCCATGCACAACCGGATAGGTCAAGTTAAGTGGAGAATCCCCACACCATTGATCTGTCTAAAGCTTCACTCTATCCCCCACCCCTACCTCAAACCAAATATTTTTACAAAAAACTTCTCAGCTCATTCGGATACTTCTCCATAAACCACACCCATGTACCCCTCTATCTAGCTTGGAAGTCCAACCCTCCCATTCTTCCCCAAACTTTAGAGCTACTACCCTTCTCCAAAGCCTTGTCTCCTCAACCTCAAACTGCCATAACCATTTTCCTAGTAAGGCTTTATTAAAAGTAGTTAATTTCCTTACTCTTAAACCACCATTTTCCAAAGGTGCACACACCACAAAAAATCCCTTTGCGACCTCTCAATCATATTAGCGACATGCGTAGGGATTGTAAAAAGAGATAAACTTGCTTTCTATGAAAAGCTAAATGGAAATTCCCGGAGTGGTTGGCAAAGCTGGATGCTTTGTTTCTTACTGTTTGCTAGAGTTCCATTGGTAGAAGATTGGTCATATTCCAAGAATCATAGTGGGGAAATTTAAATTGGTTCCAATGCAATTGACTTAGTGAAATTTGTAAGTTCTCTCATTAATATCTCTTTTTGATTTCTCTCTTCCAACAAAACCTATTGTCCATCCTAATTTTTGGTTTTTTCTACTTTAAATTTGTATACAAGTTTCTAAATTTGTTGTTCATATACTATTTCCAGATTTGGTTATCCATATGTAAACACGAAATCTCTACACCTTCATTTTCCAATTAGCAATATCACTTCAATTTTATTTCAAACTTGTTTACAATGTAGTGCAACAAATTTTTCTGGGTAGTGAATGTAGGCCCTCATATATATATATTCTTTCTTTCAATCAATTTTATTTATTTTTTTGGTTAGTTCTTATTAAAAAAAGAAGGTTAGTTTTACATATAAATTTCTGGTGTACTTCTTACTACTGCATTTTCCCTATAAAGTTTTGACTTGTCAGTTTTCTAATAATTAAGGCACTTTATTTGTAAAAATTTCAAGTCATTTCTATAGTATTACTTTGACCCTTACTTTGTTAATGTCATAATTTTTTTTGAATTTTTTTTTCAAACTTTAGAATAATTGATTGCATCAATTATTTATTTTACCCCAATCAGAGTTGTGCATGAACTTAAAAGTCCTATATATTGTACCCCATAAGGAAGCATCTTGAGACTCAATTCAAATTGAACCAGACCCTGATTGCATTTTTGTTTTTTTGAGATCAATTTATGATCATGGATACTGTGGGGAGTAAAAGGACCCAAGCAGGCATTTGGGCCTTTAGGCTCTAGCAAGGTGGGCTGACTGTTCTTAAATTAAAGAACCTGTTAGTACTGCAAATTGGCCTATACGCCGAGGGTCCGAGGACACATCTGAGGGTGAGTTTCTCCTCGGACAGACCCAAGAGAACTCAGAGATTCACTACGAAGGTCAAGGCAGGGTTCCGGAAAGACTGTTGGTTAAGAGGGGGAAACCTTGAACCTTCTAGATACACCGGTGTTAGAAAAATATCATAAGCAAAGGCTGCCACCTCCACATTAAAGACTCTGCACTTACCTCCCTGGCCGCATTAATGGGGAAGTGACCCCTAAACAGTAGAACCGAAACTTTTGGTTACTATTCAAAGCACTAAGAGAAGAAATATCTAGGAGGGGGGAGACTAGAGCAACACGTGGACAAAACACTAAGGGAAGAAGTATTTAAAGGGGGTGAAGGCCCAAGAAAAAGGGGATCGGTCAGTTGTAAAGAAAGAAATTAAGAATTGTAACCTTTAAGAGAGAGAGAATTAATACAGAAGTGGTCCTCGGCTCACGTCCTAGGAGGTCCATTTGCAATTATTATCTATTATTTACAAGTGTTTTCACACTTTAGCCTGTTATCAAGTTCTCAGTACTTTAACTTAGATTTCAAGTCCACACTCTACAAATTTTATTGTTTAAGGCTCATTGGGCCTGAGCCCATAATTGTCTTTGGGTTCAGGTGCAATTGTGCACTTACAATTGGCGCCGTCTGTGGGAAATCTGGTCTAGAAAGAGCTGGGATACTATGGCAGGCCTAGGCTCACACCATGCAGAGTCTCAAGGATCACAACCTGAGGATCTTTTCGAGCGTCTTGAGCGTCGAAGAGATCGAGAGGGAAGCGTTCATACGGAATACCCTAGGGCGAGCCATACTCATGGCGGGGGCAGCACCACCCACGAGGATGGTGCTAAGGCCATGCAAAAGGAGATTGATCATTTGAAAAGAAAACTGCGTCACGCCAGACGCAAGCCCTCACCGTCCTCATCTAATCCTTCTTCAGCGGAGGTCTAGGGAGGTAGTTACAGCTCGAGGTCATGGTTGCCCCCTAGCGCAACGTCCTTGTGAGGAGGACGACCTGCTAGCTCGCAGACACAAAAAGCTCCCTTCCAGGGGCTTAGAGAACGATGCTATGAGTCGGGCGTTGCACCAACTCTCTAAATCGCCATTCTCACGAAGGATTGAGAAGGGGAGGCTCCCTAGGAGGTTCACCTAGCCTACCTTTACCATCTACAATGGTCGGACTGATCCGGTGGAGCACGTGAGTCACTTTAACCAGAGGATGGCGGTGCACTCTCATAATGAGACCCTGATGTGTAAAGTTTTCCTCTCTAACTTAGGACCTGTTGCTATGAGGTGGTTCAACGGCCTTAAATCGGGGTCTGTAGGTTCGTTTGGGGAGCTTACCAAAGCATTTGCATCGCGGTTTATCACATGTAGCAGAGTGCCTCGACCATTGGACTCACTGTTATCCATGGCCATAAGGGAAGGAGAGACGTTGAAAGCATACTCCGACCGGTACTGGGAGATATTTAACGAGATAGATGGTGATTTTGATGAGGTGGCACTCAATATTTTTAAGGTAAGCCTTTTACCGATCATGACTTGAGGAAGTCCTTGACCAAAAAGCCCGTCCGCAGCGTGCGTCGCTTCATGGATCGTATTGATGAATACAAAAGGGTAGAGGAAGACCAGCAGCAAGGGAAGGGTAAGGAGAAGGTTATCCCGCAGGAGAGAAGGGATTTCAGGTCAGACAGATACCACAACAGCAAGCCGAAAAGAGATTACATCGGACAATTCGGCTCGGCAGCGCCTCAGACCGTGAATACTGTGTTCCGAGAACTAGTACACCAATTACTGGAGAAAGTTCGTAAGGAGCCCTTCTTCATGTGGCCTAGTAAGATGGCGGGAGACCCCGCGAAGAGGAATCAGAACCTCTTTTGTCAGTACCATCAGGACGTGGGTCACACTACCAAGAACTGTCGAACCCTTTGGAACCACTTGGAACAGCTTGTCAGTGAAGGAAAACTGAAGCAGCACCTTTATCAACCTAACGGGCAGGGCTATCAATCCGGCTCAAATAATCAGAAGAATAATTCATCTCGGCCGGCGTTGGGAACAATTAACGTTATTTTTGCTGCACCTAGCAAGACCGGTTCAGGTCCCACCCGGGTGATGGCAGTTTCACATTCTCAGGCCGAAGAGGCAGGCTGTAGGCCGAAGAGGTTGAAGATGAATTTGCCCGTCTTGGGATTTTCAGAGGAGGATAAGGTGGGTACCATTCAACCCCACGACGATGCTCTTGTAGTCACTCTTAGGATAGGGAATTATGACGTAAAGAGGGTGATGATTGATCAGGGCAGCGGTGCAGATATCATGTACCCTGATTTATTTAAAGGGCTAAGGTTGAAGCTGGATGATCTTACTCCTTATGATTCGCCACTCATAAGTTTTGAGGGAAAGACCGTTGTGCCGAAGGGACAGATTCGTTTGCCCGTTCAATCTGGCTCAGAAACGGTTGAGGTGGATTTCATTGTGGTTGACGCGTACTCCCTATATACAGCTATCCTCGCTAGGCCATGGTTGCACGCTCTAGGAGTAGTATCCTCTACCTTGCATGTTAAGGTTAAGTTCCCCTCGGGGGAATACATTGAAGAGATCCTCGGCAGTCAATTGGTGGCCAGGCAATGCATATCGGCTGCAGTGCTGCATCAGACAGAAGCCGAGTCTTCGGCTTCGATCATCAAAGACTTATAGCAATTAACAGCTCTGGATGCGCCCGATGCGGTGACAGGAGAGGAGGCTCTTTGTGAGGGTTTAGAGAAGTTTTTGATAGCGGATGACCCTGAGAGGTTCTTCCAGGTTGGCATACGCTTGCCACACCAGGAGAAGATGGATTTGTTGGAGTTTCTGAAAGACAACATCGATGTTTTTGCGTGGGACCCTTATGAGGCTCCGGGCGTAGATCCAAGCTTCATTTGTCATCATTTGAATGTCAACCCCGCCATTTTTCCGAGAAGGCAGCCACTTCGGCGTTCTTCCAAGGAACATTTCGAGGCCGTCAAGGAGGAGGTGCTCAAGCTCAAGAGGGCTGGGGCTATTAAAGAAGTTTTCTACCCTGAATGGTTGGCGTATACGGTTGTGGTCAAAAAGAAGAATGGAACGTGGAGAGTATGTGTGGACTTCACGGATTTGAACAAAGCCTGCCCGAAGGATTCGTTCCCAATGCCGCGTATTGATCAGCTTGTGGACGCCATTGTCGGACATCCTTGTATGAGTTTTTTGGATGCCTTCTAGGGTTACCACCAGATTCCATTGGCAGTGGAGGATCAAGAGAAGACGGCCTTCATTACTCCAACAGGGAACTACCACTATAAGGTCATGCCGTTTGGGTTGAAGAATGCTGGGGCTACCTACCAAAGGATGATGACCAGAATGTTCGAACAGCAACTGGGGAAGAGCATTGAGGTATACGTGGATGATATGATGGTGAAGAGTAAAACAATACCTTCACACGTTAAAGATTTGGCTGACACCTTCCAGGTACTTAGGAGGCACAAGTTGCGCCTTAACGCCTCAAAGTGCTCTTTTGGCGTGGATTCTGGGAAGTTCTTGGGTTATATGATTACTCATAGAGGCATAGAGGTAAACCCAGCGCAGGTCAAGGCTATTCAGGACTTGCAGCCACCTCGGAACCCAAAAGAGATCCAGAGATTGACCGGAATGATTGCCGCACTGAGCAGATTTATCTCTCGGTCCGCTGACTGGTGCCGTCCTTTCTTCCAATTGTTGAATAAATGGAAAGGGTTTCAATGGACCGAGGACTGCATGTTAGCCTTCCAACAGCTTAAGCAATATCTTTCTCGGCCACCCATTTTGTCTCGTCCCGAGGCAGACGAGGTCCTGTTTGCGTATCTGGCAGTGGCCGTCCACGCAGTCAGCCTAGTCCTCATAAGGGATGAAAGCGGGGTGCAGAAACCGGTCTACTACGTTAGTAAGTCCTTGAATGAGGCCGAGGTGCGCTATCTACTCTTGGAGAAGGCACTTCTGGCCTTGGTTCATGCTACGCAGAAGCTTCCTCACTATTTCCAGTCCCACACTGTGGTGGTGTTGACCAATTGC
>JAGHPS010000975.1:0-122853 GCA_020976635.1 Castanea crenata
TGGATAAATATGTTGAAAAAAAATCAAGCTTTTAAGTGAGGCAGAGATTGTTAGGGTTATTTTCTATGTATTGACTTATCCTTTGATAAAATACACTTTACTTATAATTGGGTAGATCTAATTTAGGTTTAATGTATCAAGAAGTATGTTGCTTAGCTACATCAAGTGGTATCATTAAAGACATGAAAATTGATCCAAGAAACAATTGAATAAAATCTGTTTCATTAAATCTTGACACTAGTCTCAACACTAGCATCTATCGAGAGTTACTAAGAAGCTCGACACAAGCTTAATTTATAGAGAATTACGATTTCAGAAATCTCAGATCTGAAATTCAACCCATGATGACTTGGATAATTAGGGTTTCTTCCTCTACAACCCTAGTGTGAGAGACTGCAACTTCTTGAGAGGGTGCTCTAAAAAAGGAGATTCGGATGCTTTTAAGGACACCTCTCTTTTTGGGTAAGTGGTGTGGAGGGGCCACTTATTTTTTATACAAAAAAAAAAAAAAAATACAAAACACATGATCAAAATACTTCATTGTCATTGATTGAATAAAGATAGATACAATCTTGGTAAATTAAACTTTACAAGGCTTTGAGTCCTAGTTACAATCTATGTAAAAGAATACAAAACTTTTGATCCTAGTTACAATCTACCAAAAATGTAAAAAAATAAGACACTAATCTACCTATCCAAAAATCCTAAGCTCGGGGGCAAGGTTACGGAATGGGAAGATATTAGGCACCCATTCTGCCTAGATAGAGTTTGGTCTTCTAGGCTCTAATGACCAATATACCATTTTTTTTGTATGATGTTGAATGCTATGTTGAACATATATGACAGATACTTGACCAAAAAAGTGATTTTACCAAGAAAATCAGATCTGTTTTTTATGAATAAAAAATAATAAGATTTTTTTAAAAAAAGGTATCAGATCTGTTTTTGAGAAAAGTTAAAAAAAGGGTTTTATCAAGAAAAATCAGATTTTTTTTTATGAATAAAAAATAAAATAAAAACCTTTTGAAAGAGGATTCACATTCATAAGATGAATTTATTATGCATGCATCACATGTAAAAAATACTACAACCTAACTTTCAATTTCTTCTTTTTAAATTTCAAAATTTGCAATTTTGTAACAAAGAAAACTTTTCCTAAAAAAAATCAGATTTGTATTTAATGAAAATACAAATCAGTTTTGTGCTTAAAAAAAATCAGATTTGTAATTAATGAAAATGCAAATCAGTTTTGAGAATTAAAAAAAAAATAGATCCATATTTAATGAAAATAAAGATCAGTTTTTAGAATTAAAAAAATCATATCTATATTAATTGAAAATACAGATCAGTTTTTGAGAATTAAAAAAAATTAGATTTGCATTTAATGAAAATACAGATCTGTTTTGAGAATTAAAAAAATCAGATCTGAAAAATTCAGGTATGTTTTGTGTGTTTAAAGAAATCTTTGATAGTCAGCAGATTTTGAGATTCAAAAGAAAATAATCACAACAAACAATCGTCTAAGAACATATTTAAAGAAAAATTTCTAACAAAACATGGCAATTATATCAAGAACCAGAAATAATAAAATATCTTAAACCTATTCATGCATCATCAACCAAAATTAATAGAGAAGAACAGAAAAAGAAAAAAAAAATGGAATACCTCTTGCATGAGCGTGCACTTCTTAGTGAAAGAATATTTTAGGACTCAAAGAAATTTATTCCACTCTTTGAAGCCTAAAATACTTCACTTACAAAAAAGAAATTCCTAAGGCAAGAGCTTCCAAAACATCTTTAACATAAGGGGGAATTAAAAAGAAGAGAAGAGCTAGAAAGAGGGAGGGGTCAGAAAGCGTGAAAAAGTGTACTGAATTTTGCGAGGCATCCTCTATTTATAGAGGTGAGAATGCTTTAAAAAATTAGTTGAATGATCAGATACGAATTGGAATGCATCCTTATCTCTAAAAAATTGAAAAGGGTAAGGTTTATCTCAATCTAGGAGTCCTCAGGCCGGGCCTCGAGTTTATGTCAATCGGCACTTGAAAAGTGCCAATTGACACTTTTCATGTGTTGATTCACACTCCAAAAGTGTCAAATGGCCCTTTTGGGTGCTAGACCCGCATTTGAATTTTGGTCCATTTTGGACTCCTTTTTAGACGATTTTTGAGCTGAGAATTGCACTTAGACACATTTTTAATTTGTGTTCTAAAAATTAAATCCCTTTTTTGGATATTCAGGTCTCTAAAGTGATAATTTTCTTGTAGATAAATATTCAAAAAAGTCTTGATTATCAACAATTTCATTGTTATCTAGTTATCCACTTTATTCCCAAGCAAGCAAGTCTATTTTTGACACTAACTAACAACCAATCACAAAATTATTTAATTAATTTTAATTGTCTAACCAATCAGAATTGTTCATTTTTAGACCCCTTAACAGAAGTTGTTTAACCTAGTTATTTAGCCAAATTATTACTTAGACAAATTATTCAAATCTAGGTTAACACAATAAAATCATATCATGTAAATACTACAGAAAAATAAAAAATACAACGATATGATAACCTAGGAAAACCTAACCAGTAAAAAACTTGGGGAGGATTTAACCTAACTATCCTCAAGGTAAAAACAAATCCACTTTGAAAGAATTGAAGTTTTATAATAGAACTTAGACTACTAACATCCTATTACTACCTTGTGTAGAAAACTTGCTACCATGACCACGTGACAGCTTCGAGTCCATGGACTACTTCTTTCCTTGATCTGCAGCAACCACAAGTTCTCCTACTTGTGACTTTGAGACTCCACTCAAAGGTTTCAGATCTTCTTTAAAGTTCTTTATACAACAACTAAAGAGATCATCAAGTTCTTGATGCGAATCTTGATCTTGATAACCCTAAGTGTGTGTATGAAGGTAAACACCTCTAGATCTCACAAAAGATTCAACACACAACTCTCCAAAGAGCCTTTTATACTTGAAGTAAAACACTTAACCCTACACATCATATGGGCTTAGGCTGAATTGGAAAATCTGCAGAAAAATAAATCTGCATGAGTTTCAATTGATCGAGCCTAATTTTTGATAGATCGAGCCTCACAGATTTTGTCCATTAAATCCTGCAATCACTCGATTCCAATTTTACAACAAAACGCACTTTGAGCAAGTCTAACCTAGACTCTATGTTTTGATAATGGTTTTCCAACATATTACAAATTGAAGTTCTAATACATTAGTTCCTAAAGTCTTAGAACCTAACAAACTCCCCCTTTGGTAATCCGTGACAAAAAACATTACAAAAATTAAATTGCTCAAAGTAAAAATAGCCCATTCAATTAAAAAGCCCTAAATACAATTCAACCTAAACCACTATCTGTTAGTTGCCAAAGTAGACAGCAATCACGACTGAATTAACTTGTAAATTCCTGAAACACTCAACAAACACATAAATGCGTGTGTGGAAAATACAAGTAAAACAAATTAGCTTCTTGATTTCACAAAACATAAAATAAAAGAAATATACCATGGATTAACCTTATAAATATAAATCAATAATCAATGTACCATATGTGAAAAAAAAAAACATAAAAAATACTAAACACAAAATATAATGTCTCCCCCAAACATATACAACCCATAAAATGAAATACATCAAATCCAAGACCAAAAACCAAAATACATAATTAAGCTCCTAGATACAATCGACAAATACTCTCCCCCTATCTCCATGTGTATGTACTCCCCTTTTTTTGTGACGAATTGCCAAAGGACATTTATGACTCATCAAAGGGTGGAGCCGGTGGAGTAGAACCTCTATTATCCGCCAAATTTGCTCGTAAAGCATGAAGCTCATTGAGCACATCCAATAAAAGTTGTCCATGCACCGCCTGAATGGTCATAATGGTATCCAGCATACTTCACAAGGAAGAGTCACCCGATGTAGATGGTGGAGGATCCACAACAACTATAGGGTCTACATATGCCTCAGTAGAAGGGTCACCAGATGGAGGAGGCCTAGATGCATCACCTGTAGAAGACTCGACTCTAGGCCACTTAGAGCTAGTGTTCAATTGAGCTGCTTTTTGCCTAAGGAAGTTGGCACCTATAGAAGCTATGATATGTACGAGCTCGGATGCAGGAAAGTCCTCTAAACCTAAATCCAAAAGAATCCTAGGAATAAAGACCGAAAAGAACAAGCCATGGGATTTGGCACTACTCTTATGAACATCAACAAGTGAGCGAATGAAAAGAGTGGGAAAACTCATAGGAGCATCGGTAATGAGAGCGTATAAGAACTCACATCTCTTAATAGGGATAGTATGAAGATGAGATATAGGACAAATACAATGACAAGAAATCCTGAAAAACAAATGGAAGTACTGGTGATGAGTGACATAATGTCATCAAGGTGAGGGGTATTAGTGTAAGGGTACACGGGCTACTGTACCAAAGGTACACCAAGAGCAAAGACCACTACATTAGGAGTAATGACATACTCTTCACCCCTTATCCAACTCTTCACAAATTAAATGTTGGAGGAAGTGGAGTGGACAGAGAGGTTCAAATAGAACTCTCTAATCAACACAGCTGGAAGAGGATGCTCTACCTCTAAAAGTGGTACTCAACCCTCATGCTCAAAATTCCTACGTATCTTAGGATCAACCTCATCTAAAATAACCTTATGCTCAGCCCATACCGGTCTAAAGATATTAAGCTTCTCATAGGTTTCTTGGTTTTTCATGATTCTAAACCTATCACTCTAGAACTCAGGAGTAGATGAGGTGGTGGTTTTCTTAGCTCTAGTCTTCCTAACCATGATGTTTAGGGTTCAAAAGGAGAGGAAAACAAGACCAAAAGAAAAAAAAAAAAAAACCAAGGGCAGGCATTAGAGAGGGTTAGAGCATAAAAATATCAATAAATAACAATCTATTTGATGCATGTAATGAATGTACATATGATGCATGCTCTAATGCATTAAAATTTGTTCAATTTCACTTTATAAACCATCAATTGACTTGAACATAGAGTTTTAGTCCAAAACCCCAAATTTGAAAAACCCAAATTCAAAAAGTAAACCAAATTGATCAATTAACCATTATACTAGTTAGGAAACATTGTATAATGAATTAATTTATCAACATCACAAGTCAATTTCATCAAATTAAACTCAATTGAACAAAATCCCCAATTTTGCAAAAATTCCAAACCCTAGAAATTCCAATTGTTCTTAAACCAACAGTTCAATCAAATTAATGCATGAGAATCATGTTTATAGCATCTAAGAATAAAAACCCATTGAACATAAATGATTAAAAACAATTGAAATGAATAAAAGTCCCTAAATTCCTATGTTCGAATTTTTCAAGAAAAATGCATGAAAATGCATGAAACATGTGATTAAATTGAAAAAGAAAAGGTATAAAAGTCTTACCAATGCTTGAGGACAAAAACCTTGAAGAAATTTGTGAAAGAAAACGACAAAAATCCTTTAGATTGGATCAATCGAAGAGAGAAAGTGAGAAAAAGTTTTGAAAAGCTTTTGAAATAGTGAAGAACACATGAGGAGAAGCTTTTTAAAACACTAAACTTTTGAATTTCGATCGGTTGAAATTGGGGTACGATTGATCGAAAAATAGATTCGATTAATCGAGCACCAATCGAGCACTGATCGAGCCAAAAAAATTCAAACCAAAACTTTAAATGCAATCTCGATCGGTTGATAAACACCCTTGATCGATTGAAAAGCTAGAAAAATGAAATTTTTGAAAAACAATGGAAGTTTTATGCAGAAAACACTCAAACCAACTTATTTCATGAATGAAATGCATGAGTATGAGTTTAAAAGTTTTTCAAAAACATTTGAATTCAGCCCAGATCTTCCAAAAACAAGATTTTTACACTTTTTGTCCCCAAAACTCAAACAATAAACATATTTTGTATCAAATCAAGGAACATACAATCTTGGATGACTAAACCAACTTCGTACACAATTTCATGTACTAAGTTTAGCAAAGAATAACTTGTGTAGTGTGTGTAACTAGTAGCTGCATGAGTTACATGTGAGGTGATATGTAGATAGTAGTCAATCACAATTTCTACATTATTAATCACAATTTCTACATTATTCATCACATAAGTTTGAAAGAGACTATCACCTAAAGAGATACATCATATAACTCTCACATCTCCTAGAAATCAAGCTTGCAGTCAGCTTGGCTTTTCTAGGATGGTAACTAATAGTCAGGTCATAGTCCTTTAATAGCTCTAACCATCTTCTTTGTCTCATAGTCAACTCCTTTTGAGTAAAGAGGTACTTGAGGCTCTTGTGGTCAGTGAATATCTCACATTGTTCTCTATACAAATAGTGCCTCCAAATTTTTAGAGCAAAAACCATTGCAGCTAACTCCAAGTCATGTGTGGGATAATTTTGCTCATAAGGCTTCAAATGTCTAAAGGCATAAGCCATTACCTTCCTATGCTGCATAAGGACACACCCCAAGCCTTTCCTAGAGGCATCACTATAAATGGTGAAACCTCCACTACTTGAAGGTGTGGTGAGAATGGGTGCTGACACCAACCTTCTCTTTTATTCCTGGAAGCTTTTTTCACACTTTCCGGTCCACTAAAACTTAGCTCCCTTTTGGTCAAGCGAGTCAAAGGTATAGCTAAGTGAGAAAATCCTTCAACAAACCTCCTGTAAAAACCAGCCAGTCCCAAAAAGCTACAAACCTCTGTCACATTGTTTGGTCTATTCCATTCTACTACTACTTCCACTTTCTTAGGGTCAACAGCAATCCCATCTTTAGATACAACATGCCCAAGGAATGCAACAATATCTAGCCAAAATTTACATTTTTTAAGCTTTGCATACAACTTCTTCTCTTGCAATAGTTGTAGTACAAGCCTCAAATGATTCTCATGCTCCTCCATACTCTAAGAATATATCAATACATCATCAATAAAAACCACAACAAATTTATCTAAGAAGGGTTTAAACACCCTATTCATCAAGTCCATAAAGGCTATTGGTGCATTGGTTAAGCCAAAAGGCATTACCAAAAATTCATAATGGCCATATCTTGTACGGAAAGTTGTCTTGGGCACATCAGTAGTCTTAATCTTCAATTGATGGTAACTGGAATGAAGATCAATCTTATAGAAAACCTGTGCTCCTTGGAGTTGATAAAAAAAAATCCTCTATCCTTGGTAAAAGGTACTTATTTCGCACTATCACCCTATCCAGCTCCCTATAATCAATGCAAAGTCGCATGCTCCCATCCTTTTTCTTTACAAACAATACAAGTGCACCCCAAGGGGAAACACTAGGCCAGATGAAGCCTTTGTTTGGCGGCTCTTGTAGTTGTTCTTTTAATTCCCTTAACTCAGCAGGTGTCATTCGGTATGGGGCTTTAGAACTTGGGCTAGAACCTGGTAATAGGTCAATAGAAAACTCTATCTCCCTATCTGGTGGTAACCCTGACAAGTCTTTTGGAAACACTTTTGGAAACTCTCTCACTACAGGAATGTCCTCCAGCCTCAATTCACCTTGTTGTGTGTCTCTAACGGTGGCTAGATACCCTTTACACCCTTTCTTCATCATACGTCTACCTTGTAAAGTTGAAATCACCCGTGGGGAAGTATATGCCCCACTTCCCAAAAAACAGAATTCAATCTCACCAGGTACTTAGAAAATTACCTTCTTCCTATGACAATCAACTATGACATAATGGGTAGCCAACCAATCCATCCCAAAGATTATGTCAAAATCCCGCATCTCCAACAATGTTAGATTTGCAAGTAACTTTCTATATGCTATTTTGACAACACAAGACTCGCAAACACTATCAGTAACTACTACACCCCCAACTGGGGTATCCACACATAATTCAAACTCCATAGGCTCAAATTTAAAATTATGTTTCTTTGCAAAATTAGTAGATATGAAGGAGTGAGTGGCACCAGGATCAAGCAATGCATAAGCATAAGTTGTGGAAACTGGAATAATACCTGTTACCACTGCATTAGAAGTAATAGCATCATATTGAGTGAGTGCATAAACCCTTCCTTGGATCTTGGGCCTTTGGCTTGCTCCTTGATTCTGTCATGTTGTTGGTCTTGGAATGGTCTGACCCTCCTTCCGTTGGGGACACTCAGCAATCTTGTGACCCCTTTGTCCATATGAGAAACATGCTCTAGTATTCCAGTGGCAATCCTTATCAGCACGTGGTGTCCCTTGTTTCTTGGCTTGAAAGCTAGAGCTTTGCTCTCCTTGCCTAGGCCTCTTCTTCTAGTTGTTATCTCTTTCTGTTTGAGCCTCATTAAGCCCCAGCTCCACTAATAAAGCCTTACTCACCACTTCCCTAAAGGTAGTCAACTCAAAGGGCACAACTCCTTGCTTGATTCGGAACCTTAATCCATCTTCAAACCTTCGAGCGTTAGTTTCTTCATCCACCACCATTGTCAGAGCAAATTTGGCTAACCAGGAAAATTTTGCTTCATACTGAGCAATTGTCATGTTACCTTGTGTCAGCTTGATAAACTCTTTTTCCTTCTAAAATCAGATGCTCTTAGGAAAATATTTCTCATAGAATACAAACTTAAATAGCTCCCAAGTCCAAGGCTCAGTCTCTTGGCCACGTTTGTCTTCTTCTAGCCGCCACCAGTCATAAGCATCTCCATGCAATATATAGGTTGCATAAGCCATTTTCTCACCCTCAGAGCATTCAAGAACTCTGAATACTTTCTCCATCTCAATGATCCATTTTTTATGCTTCCATAGGCTCAGTAGTCCCCTCAAAATTTGGAGGAGACAACCTCTTGAATTCAATCATCCCACCATGATGACCTTGGCATTGCTCCATCATCCTAGCCAGGTTATCTCCAGTAGTGACTTGTTGTTGGACCACTCCAACCAAGGTTTGCATCATCTGGATCATCTCTGGTGGTTGGCTTTGGTTGTGCTTGAATTCTCGGTTCCCATCTTGTTGATTCCTACCATTGCCAAAGTTG
Organism: Castanea crenata; assembly: GCA_020976635.1. Taxonomy (NCBI): domain Eukaryota; kingdom Viridiplantae; phylum Streptophyta; class Magnoliopsida; order Fagales; family Fagaceae; genus Castanea; species Castanea crenata. Next base: position 9,009 of record JAGHPS010000975.1, read on the forward strand.
TTAGGAGTGTTCGCTTTGTTTTTGCTGCGAGGTGACATCCTAACCTCTGTTCATTATGCACATGACAAACTAACATGTTATCAAATTTCTAATTTAATAATAATAAAAAAAAAGATCTGAAACTCATTTAGTGTATATATCATACAACGTATCCCCAAATGCCTAATTTCTACCCCTCTCATCGTTTAGTTTCATAAATCAATGCCTAAGGATCCAACCTAAAGCTCTGATGCCATAAATATTGTCACGCCCTGAACCCAAGTAAGAGTTAGGCACATGACAATATCCACACACTTATAAAGTTTACACCCTACAAGTGTGTAAGGTCCTCTTAACAATTAAATAATTATCCTCAAAGAAATTTCATCAATAAATTTAAAAATATCCTCAATAATGCAATTCTCAAAAGATCTCCAGATAATAATCTTCCAACATCAAAATAAAAATAAACTAAATCCTTTAAATCTAAAGGACTACACAAATGGTAATCTTAAACATAAAAGTTCAAATCTTATTCCAGTGATTTTCTAAACTTCACTCATGCGCACATCCCAGCGGAAGCCCAAACATATGCTACTTTTCCTGATCAAAATTTGAAAGGAGAAAGAGGGGGGGGGGGGGGGGGGGAGGGGTTGAGTTGACAACTCAATAAGTAACCAAAATCCTAATAAGTTACCAAAATCCTCATAAGTTCTATCTAGAAATAGATCTGTAAAGTAATAAGATATAATATGAATCTTCAAAAGTTATAATATGCTATGGGTTTTCAAAAATAACTAAAGAAGTTTCATAGTCTTAAAATATACGTTGCAAATAGATCACATACTTTAATCTTACAATTATATCATAGATGGTTTAGAAAGTAGTTAGTTTTCCATATATTGAAAGCTATAACTTACAATAAGTTCCAAAAACACATAAGCAGTTTTAATGACTCAAAATAGTTAAATATTCAAAAGTAATTCATATTCTTAACAATCTTATGATTATGGTCACACTATATCCCCATGACTGGGTATCAGAGTACCAATGAATAATCTCCATTGGCTGGGTATCAGAGTATCAATGAATAATCCCCATTGGATGGGTATCAGAGTACCAATGAATAACCCCTCATTGGTTGGGTATCAGAGTACCAATGAATAACCTCCATTGGTTTGGGTATATGAATCTATTCATAGTCAGACTATCCATAATCATATATATGAAATCATAGTTTTTAACAAAAATATATCTTATTCAAATACATATACATGTAATCATATATTCAATATTCAAATATATTTGTGATATTTCTGTATTCCTTACTTTAAATCAATATAGCTAAAAAAACAATTAAATAAAATAAATCTTATATTCAATGCTCATATATATTTGTGGAAATTCTTTATTCTTTACTTTGAATCAATATAGCTAAAGAAAAAAAAAAATACATCATATATTCAGTAATCAGATATATTTGTGATAATTTTTTACTTGAAATTAGTAATACAATAGAAATAAAAATTCTAACAATTATAAACAATTTTCAGTAGTTAAAAATACATTAATATAAGTAAAATAAAACCCAATTAGGATAAGGTTACTTACCTCAGTTAGCTCACCACAAAAGACTTCTCCCTAACACTTCCTCTAAAATCCTTAGATCTCACCTAACAATTTATAAGCACAATTTACTCAATAATCAAATAATTCAGGAAAGATTTATAATGGTACTCGACTAAAAAAAGACTATGAAAAATATCCCATAATTGTCTACTTATCTCACACCAAAATTCCACCTATCATAATATATATATATATATATATATATATATATATATATATATATATATATATTCATTTTGCCACCATTAATGCCTTGAAAAATAAGGCCTAAGCCCTAATTCCATCAATTTGGGCAGAGTTTCTTAAACAACCAAACTGTGCAGAAAGTTGACCCTTAGACCCATCACGCCTAAAATCTATAACTTCCAGCTACGCTTATTGCAACGGAGCGCATATATATATATATATATATATATATAAATTAAAAAATGTTGAGCACAGAAAAATCTGTAGGTAGTAGCGTCTAATTGACCGAAATATAAATTTGACTTTTCTTTGTTTGCATCTTTAGAACTCTTGAATAATTAAATAGTTTCACCGCTGGTCAAAATATCCACATAAAACTCTAATTCCAAATAAGCTTAGATTTGACAAGAGAGAGATTCTTAGGCTCTTACCTCAATTGTGCAGTCAAACCTTCTTTACTTGAGTATTTTGGATAGTCTCATCTCTCAAAACATCTGTTGGTATGCGTTGACTTAAATTAGACTATATATATAACTAAGGTTTCAACCTTATTTTCTAAAACCCCCCTTAGTAATATTAATTATAAAAGTTGACCCCATAAACAAATTTACTTAAATACCCCTCCTTTTAGTTTTTTTTTTCTTCGGGTATTACAACATGTGACTTCAAAATCAAGATCATGTGATCAAAAACTATAAACAATTCCCACTCAACATGCACTACATAGCTAAAACTAGCAAAGTGCAGAAAAAATAAGCTTATCCAAGCTAAACAGGGTACACAAGCATGTTATCTAAAGATAATTGGCCAACCTCAATTACAAATCCAAGATAAATGATACAAAACATATTCCTCCCTCTTTTTTTTTAATTTTTTTTTATTATTATTTAAAAAAACAAAAAACAAAAACTACCTAGAATGAAATGTATGAATGTAATGCAATGCAAATCCTAAAGGTAAAATGAAACGAAACATCAAAAGAAGAATGGTCATAAAGAGTATTGAGATGAAGCACAAGGACCATGTCAAAAAGACTCAGTTAGATTGAGCCTTTTGCATCCAAAACTTCTTAGATGCAACTCTGGCTTTGGAGTTATTATTCATATTAGAATGATGTGCAACTCTAGGATTGATATAAAGGTTGAAAACTTTTACCAATTCACCAATAAGTACCATAGGATCTTGTACTTGAGGCACAAGTACTCTTAGCTTATTTGCTCACTTTGCAGTTTGCAACTTGAAACAGTTTGAGCGAGTATGCCCAGCCTTTCCACAAAAATGACAAACCCATAAAGGTCTATCATGCTTCTTATCCTTAGGGAGGTTAGGATTCTTGGGCTTAGACTCTTTAAGATCAATTCTAATCTTTCTAGGAGGTGGTGTAACTTCTACTGGTTTGACAATCTCACTCTTGGGAGGCTTAGAAGAAGAAACAAAGTTTGTGGAATGAGTTTCAAACACAGAGATGCTATCTACAAAACCTAGACTAGTTTTTTCTAAGGGAGACTTCTGAACACTCTACATGTGATCAAGTTTAGAATTAGCAGACCTATTAGTTTGTTCTCTAGTAACAGATAATTCTAGTTCAAAGTTCTTAATCTTATTAAGCAACATCATGTTTTCAAATTTCACCATATCAATCAAATTATTAGCATCAATAAATTTTAGCAACAAGTTTTTCTTTTCAAGTTCAAGGGAGGCAATCTTCTTTTAACCTAAGTCAACACTAATTGCATCATTTGCAGCAACCTTGCACAGCTTATTAAAAACTTCTTGCAAATTAGCACATTCAGAGAGTTCCCCATCAAAAGGGTTCTCTTCAACCACAACACTTTCATTAACTACAGCAGTAGCTGTAAAAACAAAGAAGTTTCCATCTTCATCACTACCAGACTCATGATCAGAAACTTCATCATCACTAAGGGTTACAATCATAGTTTTACCCTTTAACCTCAAGAATGTAAGACATTCAGATTTCACATGACCATATCCTTGACAACCAAAACATTGTTGACCTAGTGAATTACTTGAAGTTTAACCAACCTTTGCCTTTTGATTTATCAGAATTATAAACCTTAGTTGGTTCATTTTTCTTAAAATTCCTAGGTTCAACATTGTTTTTACCTCTTGCCCTTTTGTTTTTGTCCCTAAGAAAGTTTCTAAAGTTCTTAGCAAGATAAGAAATATCTGTAGAAGAGAGTTCATCATCAAATCCATTCCCATTAACATCATCAACTGACTAAAGAGCCATTGATCTGGATTTTTTTGTCTTAAGTAGGTCTAGCTCATAGGACTGGAGAGATCCCACAAGCTCATCAATAGGGATGGAGTGTAAATCTTTGCTTTTAGTAATGATAGTCACTTTGGGTCTAAAGTCCTCAGTCAAGGATTTAAGAATCTTTCAAGCAATCTTAGGTTAATCACAAATTTCACCCAAAATATAAGCAGAATTAACAATATCATTAATTTTAGCATAGAATTCATCAAAACACTCATCTTTAGACATTTCTAATGCTTTCAAATCTAGTAGTTAACTGCTATAACTTATTTATCTTAACTGCCTTTGTGCCTTCATGCACAGTTTGGAGAATATTCCAAGCAGTATGAGCAACCTCAACATTTGAGATTCTTTTGCATTCCTCCATAGAAACAACATTAAAAATAACATTCATGACTTTTTTATTAAAAACGGCTGCCTCTTTTTGAGAAGTTGACCACTCACTAACAGGAGTAGTTGGTTTCTCCCATCTGTATTCAACGGAGTTCCATACTCTTTCATCAATAGATTTCAGGAATGCTTTCATCCTTACTTTCTAGTAGGCATAGTTGTTCTCATCAAAGTGAGGTGGGATCACAAGAGAGTGACCATGTTCTATGAAAATAGGGGGTCAAGGATCAACTCTTAGATCAAGAGATCTAAAACACAAGAGCTAACTTGCTCGGATACCACTTGTTCATTTTTAGACCCCTTAACTCAAGTTGTTTAACCTAGTTATTTAGCCAAGTGATTACTTAGAAAAATTATTTAGATCTAGGTTAACATAATAAAATCATATCATGTAAAAATGCGAAAAAATAAAGAACACAACGATATGAGAACCCAGGAAAACCTAACCGGTGAAAAACCTAGAGAGGATTTAACCTAACTATCCTCAAGGTAAAAACATATCCACTAAGAAAGAATTGAAGTTTTACAATAGAACTTAGACCGTTAACATCCTATTGTTACCTCGTGTAGAAAACTTACTACCACGACTACGTGACAGCTCCGAGTTCACGAACTACTTCTTTCCTTGATTTGCAGCAACCACAAGTTCTCCTACTTGTGACTTTGATACTCCACTCAAAGGTTTTAGATATTCTTTAAAGTTCTTTATGCAGCAACTGAAGAGATCATCAAGCTCTTGACGTGAATCTTGATCTTGATAACCCTAAGTGTGTGTATGAAGGTAAACATCTCTAGATCTCACAAAAAATTCAACATACAACTCTCCAAAGATCTCTAAAACGTGGCTAGGATTCCTTTTATACTTGAAGTAAAACACTTAACCCTACACGTCATATGGGCTTGGCCTGAATTGGAAAATTTGCAGAAAAATAAATCTACACGAGTTTTAGGTCGATTGAGCCTAATTTTTGATCGATTAAGCCTCGCAGATTTTGTCCATTAAATCCTGCAATCACTCGATTCCAATTTTACAACAAAACACACTTTGAGCAAGCCTAACCTAGACTTTATGTTTTGATCATGGTTTGCCAACATAATACAAATTGAAGTTCTAATACATTAGTTCCTAATGTCTTAGTTTCTAGACTAATTAATGATACTGAAGTACTGTTATGGAATGGTTTGCTCATTGAAGATGGAAGGTGTTGTTCGAGTTTATTTAATCAATTACATCACTCTCATGTAAAGAGAGAAGGTAATAAGGCTGCTCATAGTCATGCTAGGTATGTTGTGCATATCTTAGACTTTCATGTGTGGATGGAGGGTGTTCTGCCACAATTTCTTTCTGTAGTCTAAGCTGACTTAGCTGTTTTTTCTTAATAAAATTTCTTTGTTTCTTTCTACAAAAAAAAAAAAAAAAACATAACATCATAAGAGACTAAAGAAAACAATTAACAAATAAATTATGCATTTAAGCTTACTTTGTTTTAAATTCATGACATTAATCATCCAAGAAAACTTGTATTAGTTCACTAAAAGAAAAGGCATGACATCAATAAATTTTAAAAATTTATTATCATAAAGAATAATTTATTAGCATAAATAGCAACTAGAAACACGTTGTAAATCTCATAATCACATAGCAGCTTAGAGCAACCGCATCGGTTCTTCTAAAACATTCTGTCTATTTTACCAAAAAAAAAAACCTACTTTTTCTATTTCATATGATCACTTTTAAAAAACACCCACATCAGTCCATCTATTATACACTATATTTTATATAAATAATATTTTTTATTCTTCCTTTAATATTATTTTATCCTATTCTATTGTCCTTTTCTCTTTGCCTTTTTTTTTTTTTTTTTTTTCCCCTTCCTCTTCTTTCTTCTGCTTTCTTTTTCCTTATCTCTTTGACATTTCTTCTTTCTTTTTTCTTCCTCTTCTTTCTTCTTCTTTCTCTCACGGTCAGATCAACTCTCCATCACAAGCACCGCAAGCATCAAAACCCCCAAACACCACCGATCTCTATCAACCCACTAGCACCTATCTACACCGCCAACACTGATCTACATCACCAGCACCGATCCAAATCACTGATCCACATGCGGCGATGGCGATGGCGACGGTGATGAAATTGCCTCTCCCTCGCCCCCTCTTGGTTGAAATTGCTCCTCCGATCAGCAATCCATGATCCACCAATCCATAATCACCGATCAATGATCCACAATCAAAGCACCACAAGCACTAATCCATGATCCACAAGCACTGTTCCAATCGACCCACAACCATCAGTTCACAAAAATGCTCTCTCTATCTCTGTTGGTGTGTCCATGTGTGGGTGTGTTTGATTTTTGGTTGATTTTGTGGTGTGACCGTGTGTGGGTTTGTTTAATTTTTGGTTGATTTCGTTGTGTGTCCATGTTGTAGTGGTGGTGGTGGTGGTGGTGGTTAGTGGTGCTGGGTTGCGGTGGCGGTGTTTGGCGGTGCTGAGTTATGGTGATGTGGGTGGTGGTGCTGGGTCTGTGTGGTTGGCAGTGGGGGTTATTAGTTGCAAAGATTATGGGTTGAAGAGATAAGAGAGTCAGGGTAAGAGAGAATGTGAGGGGAGAGAAAAAAATATTAAAATAATGTATAGAAAAGCTATAGTAACAGTGCATATATGCACAGTTACTGTAGCAATTTTGTATATGTGTAAACTTTTTCAATTATTGATGTGGGTGTTTTTTTTGTTAAAATGTGCAAAATTAAGCATTTTTTATATTTTGCAAACTTTTGCAACCACTGATGCGGTTGCTCTTAGCAACAACATCAGTGGAGGTAAACAAAAGCTAGAAAACAATTGATAATAATAATAATAATAATAATAATAATAATAATAATAATAATAATAATAATAATATAGGTCTTCTCAAAATAATTAAATAAATAAAGGAATGGTTGGCCAAGTCAATTGCAGGAGAAAAAAAAGCAATTGTTTGTCTGTTTAATTGTATTACTTTTTGTTTTGGATTTATTGGGAAGATGCATGATTAAAACCATTGAACTCGCACACAGTTTGTCGGTTGTGGCTTTAAAGTTTAAATTGTACATTTCCTAGCTATTTTTTTAAAATAATTTAACTAATTATTTTTATATTATTTTTAATAAGTTTTTGTGCAACAAGATACTAGAAAACTTTTTCTAGTTTCAATTAGAAAACGTTAAAAAAATCACCTTTGTTGAAAAATGATTTTCATTATACATTTTCCTAACAAAATATTTTACTCTAAAATAAATGCAACATAAGATAATATATATTCTAGTGGCATTAGAAAGAGTACTTCAACATATGAACATTACAAATAAGAGTCTATTAGATAAAAAAAACTAATTTATTCTCGAAGTCTTTGATGATGCCGAAAATCATCAGTAAACCACACGATCCTCACACGCTCCAAACAACACCTGCACAACACCAAAAAGAAGTCCTCAAGAGAGTACTGGTGTGGTACCGGCCAAATACCCTTCGAAGATTATGTTAGAAAATTATCACCACTCTAGAGTACCAGAGTTGGGGTGTATTATGCGTACCTTGGTTTCTGAGGGCTTTGGGTTTTTATAGTAGTGGGAACCGACCTCTGTTCCTTGGCCAAGGGGGATATTTCCTTATAGGGAAGATCTTCATAAATGTGCATAATTTAGGGGATCCTTTCCATATAGAGGTTCTCTTGACAAGGGTTAGTTATGGAGCATAAGTCTTTTCCTTTTGGAGTTCCTTGAGGGCTAATCAACTCTTGTGGGTGTCACATGGCACTGCCACCGTCCACTCCGTATTTGTCCACTTCCTGCTAGTTAACGAGGTTCACCCATCCATTAATTACGTGTTAGGACATATGTGTTTCACTTGTTTAGAACATATGTCATTCATTATTTATGTAATTGGCTAATCATTTGTCAAAACGCACTTTACTTGTAATTGGGTAGATTTAGGATGAGGTCAATGCTTCAAGAAACAAGGTTTCAAGATCAAGTGTTAAAGCCATGCAAGTCTGTCCAAGAAACAAGTTGAGAAGTGCTCTTCATTAAAGCTCGATAGCTGCATCTATCGAGCTTTAAGAAGCTGTTTTAGCCCCGAGGCTCGACAGCACCTCGACACTTGTAGCTGTCGATATTTAAGAATAACAGATTCCTAGTTCTGTTTTAACTCTAATCCGTGGATGTGTCTTTGGGCCTTCTTTTCTCCTAACTCTAGACATATAAAATGATTATTTTTAGGGCCGTCAAAGTGTGGCAAGTTGCACAAGCATTGAGAATTCCTTGTTCATGCAAATTGTAACTTGAAACGAAGTTCTTGCCCTAGTTCATCTCTCTTGTGAAGAAGTTGCTGTGTCTTTGCACCGTAGGGTTTTGTAACCAAGCATCTTTTTGATCTTCATCGTGTGGATGAATTGAAGAACTTTGCAGTCAACAAATCTTCTCTAGTTGGTGATTGAAGTCGTGTACTGAGATCCGCGCAATTGGTTAGTCACGTACTTGGGAGCCGTGCATTGAAAGGAGAAACTGTCACTGCAGAACAAGTCCAATTGGGTATTGGGGTAAGGGTTCAGCTGTAGGTTGGTAAGGTACTTAGGATTCCTTTACTTGTAACCGCTTGTTGTGATAATAGTGGAGTTTCGGGGGTGGTGACCTTAAATTCACCCGGTGGGGTTTTTGCCGTGTAGGTTTTCTCCATTTGTAAACAAATTACCGTGTCATTTACTTTCCGCTGCATACTTTAGTTTATTGATGATTTGTTTGTGCTATCACGCGTTTGCATGTTAATTTGATTAATTAATAAAATTGGCTAATTAATTAATTAATCCATCACAAGGAGTTAATACGTTTTTGGCCTATCAAGTGGTATCAGAGCAAGCACACTTTGATTAGGTTTATCTTTGTGTGTGTGAGCCATTGACCCCTGTTTGTCATGGATAGAGGTCAGTCCCTTATTATACCTCCTCTGTTTGATAGTACTAACTATGCATACTGGAAAGTATGCATGAGAGCTTTCTTGCAGTCTCTAGATGAAAAGGTGTGGCAAGCTGTGGAGATAGGCTGGACCAAGCCTAAAGAAGCGCTAGCCGATTGGGATGAAGCCAAGATCAAGGTGGCAAACTTCAATAGCAGAGCATTGAATGCCTTATTCAGTGCAGTCACTAATGAGTTCAAGAAGATATCCTCAACTAAAACTACTAAGGAAGCATGGACCATCCTCCAGACAACCTATGAGGGAACAAAGGCTGTCAAAGATTTGAAGCTACAAAGGCTCACTACAAGCTTCGAAGAAATTAAGATGGAAGAGGATGAGTCATTTGATGAGTTCTATGCCAAGCTCAAGGACATAGTGAACTCAGCCTTTAATCTTAGGGAAACTATTCCTGAACCCAAGATTGTAAGGAAGGTGCTTAGATCTCTACCCGAGAGATTCCATGCCAAGATCACAGTGATAGAGGAATCAAAGGATATTGACAAGATTCCTTTGACTGAGCTGGTTGGTAATCTGCAAACCTATGAGCTAGGGTTGACAAGAATTGGCAAGTCGGGAAAAGGCAAAAGCATGGCATTAAAGGCCAAGAGCAGTGAGACAGATGAGTCATCAGATGATGAAGACTCTAAGATGAAATCCTACATCACTAGACAATTCAAGAAATTCATGAAAAATGCCAATGGAAAAGGCTTCGACAAGGATCGTAGGCAATCTAGTTCTTCTCAGTTCAAGAGCCAAGATAAAAGGAAGAAGGATGCAAGGGATGGCGGTCAGTACACTGTTCCCACAGGACCCAAGTGTTTCTGATGTCAAGGTTTTGGTCACATGAAGTAGGAGTGTCCCACATATCTCAAGAGTATTTGGAAGAGCAAGGCACTAGCTGCTACCTTGAGCAACACTGAGCCTGAGGATGATTCCGACAATGAAGATGACGAAATTTTGAATGCCTTCACTGCCACTGTCAATCCTATTGAAGGGATTGTTGAAGATGTGGATGAAGAAGAGGAATTGGTGGAATCCAAGTTTGAAAAGATGGATGATCAAGATGATATCCATACAGCCTATGAGAAACTGTACAAGCTTTATGAGAAGCATGAGAAACTCTATAGGCTAGCCACCAAGAAGCTCAGTGATGTGGAACTTAACCGTGAGGAACTTTCCACAAAGGTTGATGAAGCTAATCAAACTATTGGGGCACTGAAATTTGAGAACAACTTCTTGGCTGAAAAAGTCAAGAAGCTTGAAGCGGAGTTGTTTCAGGTTAGAGCTCAATTGGAGAGGGCATCAAGTGCGAAGCTGGATGAGATGCTCCACATTTAGAAATCTGCTTCTAATTGAACAGGATTGGAGTATGAATTCTCTTCTTCTAATAATGCTTCTGCTAGTACTACTGTTTTTGTTCCTCCTGCTAATAATATTAAAATTGAGAACAATGATGTTAAAACTGAATTAGCTAGTGAGAACTTAGACAAAGGTAAATCTATCTTAGGAGCACCCCCTAAGTTTGAGAAGAAGGACACTAAAAACCCTAGGACTAAGAAGGCTAACTCTCAAAAGCCTAAACAGAAGAAGCAGCATCTCTGTCATCATTGTGGTGTTGTCGGTCATACTCGTCCAAATTGCTATAAGTGGTTAGCCACTCAACAGAGCAATGGCATGATAGTATCTGGGAACCAGAATCAACTTCAAACCTCTCTTGCTCCTCTTGGAGATCTTCTCAAAGCCCTTATGTTCCTTTTGAACTTGAACGGTTTCAATCCTTCCCCCTCATCATCGGTTCAAGGTTTTGCTAAGAGTAAAGGTTCTTCCAAGGTGTGGAAGGAAAAGGGTTCCAAGTGACTTATTCACTTTTTCTCTCTCTCCCCTTCTTGTTTTTGTTTTGCATTACTTGTATGTTTTGCTTTCTGTTTTTGAGTTAGTCTAGTTTTATGCATTGTTTTATCTTGTTTAACATGTTTTTGTTTGTATATTTTCAGTTTTTTTTTGTTTTAAAAAAAAAAAAAAAATCAGAAAAACACAAAAACAGTGTGTGTTTTGTGTACATCGGTTCTTGTGAACCTTAAAATGGCCATTGAAACAGAGTTTTTTAAACTTTATATCTCTTGTAACTTAGATGAGCATCTCTATGCACAACTAAGCAAGTGAGCTTTGTAAGTCTTTGTTTGTGATGAGTAAGGTTAAGTGATCTCTTGAACTTAACACTTGTATCACCCTTTTTGACAGGTTGAACTAGAAAATCCTAAGAGAAAGGCATAAAGGCATAAATAACTATCTCACCACTATTACTCGCCAATCATGATATGACATCTGTATGCTTCGGCATAACAAAAGTGCAATGTCAATGACATCTGTATGCTTTGGCATAGCAAAACTGCAATGTCAAAAGCTTAACATAACTGGGTATCTCTTTTCTCTCTTTCATATACCCATGCATGATATGCTTAATGAAGAGAAAATATGCAAAGAAAATAAAAGCAAAAAGATAAAAAATGCTTTAAATATGATTGCAAGCGTGTTTTCTAGGAGATGTGGGAGTTATAGGATGTACCTCAAAGGTGATAGTCCCCACCAAACAGTTATGATTGTGTGTGAGTTAGAGTGATTTTCTCATATCTCAAATCGTCATAACATAGAGACACTTCTGCAATCTTGCGATGTTTTCACACACAACACGCAATATTCTTTGCTACTTTTGATACATGTGCAGGTACAATGTGATTTGGCCATCACAAGGTTTCCATGCGTTGATGTATGCTCACTAAACTGTCTTAACTTGTTTTTGAAATATAAAATTGGTTAGACGTGTTTAGTGTGTGAGTACGTGTTTTGAGATCCATGTGTTTAAGATTGCTGTTGAGAGATGTTTTTGAGAGTCTATTGTGTTGATTGGATCATTGGTTGAGTTGCATGATTGATTGCATTCATGTTTGTGTTTTTCTCTTCTTGAAAAACTGTTTTGAAAAGTTGGCTCGACACCTTCTCGATACCTGGCTATCTGTCGAGCTTCTTAGCTTTTTCTTATCGCAATCTTGATAGCTTCTCGACACCTTCTGGATCGATCGAGAAACTTTCTGTCCTCTCGATAGCTTCTCGACACCTGGTGGATCGATTGAGCTTTAGCTTTCTTGTTTGTGTTTGGTTCTCGACACCTTCTCGATAGCTGGATCTGTCGACATGTATTTCTTGACACCTACCTCGACAGATGTCTCGACACCTCTAGATACCTGCATCTGTCGGGATTTACTGAGGTTCTATATAAAGGTTCTGTGCGATCAGGTTCTCATTTCTCTCAATCTCTCTCTCGACAATTTTGTCTTTTCAACTTCTCAAACTCTCTCTCTCACTCCAAATCTTTTTCTCAAGGTTTCTCAAAGTTTCTTCAAGTTTTTCTTCACTTGGTAAGCTTCTTTTTCATCATTCTACATGCATTTCATGTTTTTGAAACCTAGATTTTGGGGGTTTTGAAAATTTTGGGGTTTTTTCAAATTTGATGAGTTTGTGTTGAAATTTTTGGGATGAGTTTTGTAGTTTTGATCTTAAAAACTCCATGCATTGCATCACATTAGCATTCTAACAATATTCTCATGCAGTTAGATGTGTGAAATATGTTTGTGTGCTGGTAGGATTGGATTGGGCTGAGCCCATGATGTTTTTCATAGTGCATGTCACATGTGCATGCATTCCCCATGCATATGTCCTTTCTTTTCAATATACTTGTTATAGTTGAACTGTTTTGGGACTTTTCTGATTGTTTCTGTCTCCCCCCTTCTATCTCTGTTTGCGTTAGTATTGTCTATGGCACCTAAACGTAAGTCTATTCTGACCCAGAACCCTCTTCGTTCTAGGGCCTCTTCATCTTTTGATTCCACTCCTATCCTTGTTCGGTTCCGTGATGAGAAAGCCCATCAGGACTTCTTGGAGAACTTCTTTAAATGAGGTGTTCATTCGGAACGCCACGTTGTTCTGGCAGACTTTGTCGACACTAACCTTCCCGATGTCTTTCACAAACGGGAATGGGAGTCACTGTGTGATATCCCGGTCACTTGTCCTTCCGTGCTGATTCAGGAGTTTTACTTCAACATGCATGGATTCGATTATTCAGTACCTCTCTTTCTCACTTGCGTTCGAGGTATGCGCATAGTTGTCACACCGGATTTGGTTTCCGATGTGCTCCATGTTCCGAGGGTTGCGCATCCTGACTACCCTGGTTGTGAGCGTCTACGGACTGTGTCCAAAGACGAGATGATTTCTGCTTTCTGTGAGCGGCCTTCTAATTGGGGTGAGCGCCAGTTTACGTCATGTCGACCTTTTACTAAAGGTCCTTGTTTCTTAAACATGGTAATGACTTTTGTTTTACATCCTCTCTCTCATTACAACTTTATCACGGAGCCTCGTGCTCGTTTTCTATTGTCTCTTATTGAGGATCTTACCATTGACTTTCCTTTGCATTTTATCTTGTCCATCTTAGATGTGTATAAGGATATGGCTACCCATGATAAGCTCATCTTTCCTTCCGCAATCATGAGGATTTTACGCTATTTTTCTATCCCTTTTCCTGTCTCCGACCCTTTTTCTGTTATGGTTGCCATATATGCCACTACCGTAAAACGTAGTGAGGCACAGTTTCGGTCGCGTCAGACAGGTTAAGCTGCCCCCTCCTCCTGTTCCGCTTCATCCAGATCTGCTCGTGCTTTATTCGCTCCCTCCTCTTCTTCAAGCGATGTGTCACTAGGAGATATCATGGCGCAGCTTCAGCGCATGGATGCTCGCCTCGATGAATTCTCTACAGAGTTGTATCAGGTGAATGTTCGTGTTGGTCGCATTGCTAGGCGACAGACGACCATGGGTGGTTTTGCTCCTGAGGCTTCTTCTCCACCACCTCTTATGGCTTCTGTCTAAGGATGATGATGGTGATGACGATGATGCTTCGGATGGTGATGACGATGGAGATGCTAGCTCTACCAATGAGATATCTACTTAACACTCTACCCTTTGTCACTAGTGACAAAAAGGGGGAGTAGTTTTGGGTTATGAGAGTAGTCATGCTTAGGGAGAGTTTGTATAGGGACTTTTTGATAGGGGGAGTGTTGAGGATGTAGTGAGGATTACTTGTATCTTTTTCTTTTCTCTACTTTAGATACATAATTTTCTTGTACCTAGGTCTTGTGACTATTATTACATACATTGTGCTCATTTTGTTATATATATATATATGATGTTGTATGTTTCTTTCACCTATCTCTACATGTATTGTTTCTTTTCTTTCTTTATACACATGTTTCTTTATTTTTATGCAATCTATTATTTTTGTTTCACACTAAGATACCTTGATGAGTTTTGTTTAAAGTGTTTCAGAAATACAGGTTGTCAAAGTCTACTTGTCATAAACTCTCTTCTTGCAAAGTTTTTCAAGAGTTTGTGTTAGGATAGATTTTATTGTATTCAACAAGTGTATATGAGTTAAGTGATTTATGACTTCTCTCATATGTTCATTTGTTGGTTGTGGTTTTGTCACGGATTGCCAAAGGGGGAGATTGTTAGGACATATGTGTTTCACTTGTTTAGAACATATGTCATTCATTATTTATGTAATTGGCTAATCCTTTGTCAAAACGCATTTTAGTTGTAATTGGGTAGGTTTAGGATGAGGTTAATGCTTCAAGAAATAAGGTTTCAAGATCAAGTGTCAAAGCCATGCAAGTCTGTCCAAGAAACAAGTTAAGAAGTGCTCTTCATTAAAGCTCGACAACTAGCTCGACAGCTGCAAGTATCGAGCTTTAAGAAACTGTTCTAGCCCCAAGGCTTGACAGCTGCTCGACAGCACCTCGACACTTGTAGCTGTCGAGATTTAAGAAAAACAGATTTCTAGTTCTGTTTTAACTCTAATCCGTGGATGTGTCTTTGAGCCTTCTTTTCTCCTAACCCTAGACATATAAAAGGATTATTTTTAGGGCCGTCAAAGTGTGACAAGTTGCACAAGCATTGAGAATTCCTTGTTCATGCAAATTGTAACTTGAAACGAAGTTCTTGCCCTAGTTCATCTCTCTTGTGAAGAAGTTGCTATGTCTTTGCACCGTAGGGTTTTGTAACCAAGCATCTTCTTGATCTTCATCGTGTGGATGATTGAAGAACTTTGCAGCCAACAAATCTTCTCTAGTTGGTGATTGAAGTCGCGTATTGGGATCCGCGCAATTGGTTAGTCACGTACTTGGGAGCCGTGCATTGAAAGGAGAAACTGTTACTACAGAACAAGTCCAATTGGGTATTAGGGTAAGGGTTCAACTGTAGGTTGGTAAGGTACTTGGGATTCCTTTACTTGTAACCATTTGTTGTGATAATAGTGGGGTTTTGGAAGTGGTGACCTAAAATTCACCCGGTGGGGTTTTTGCCAAGTAGGTTTTCCCCATTTGTAAACAAATCACCGTGTCATTTACTTTCCACTACATACTTTAGTTTATTGGTGATTTGTTTGTGCTACCACGCGTTTGCATGTTAATTTGATTAATTAATAAACTTGGCTAATTAATTAATTAATCCATCACAAGGGGTTAATACGTTTTTGGCCTATCACTACGTGTGTCATCGTGTTACCTCCTTTCTTCGTCCGTCATCCTAGTGCAGCTGTCCAAGGTGGTTTATGTAAAATCTCACCGTTCATTTTAATTTTATCCCCTTCTACTGCCCCCTCACTCTATGGGTCCGTCGCAATACTTACTAGACAGATCCGCAGAGTGACAGTTTCAACACAACTTGTTAGGAGAGGTCTTGATTAGATAGGCTATTCTGACGCATTTAATGCGGTAGGGGCACGTGGCACGTTCCTATTGGTTAATTGCCCGTACCAAAGTGTCCCTTCATCTTCCATGCCGTTACCTCTCTCTCTCTCTCTCTCTCTCTCTCTCTCTCTCTCTCTCTCTCTCTATATATATATATATATATATATATATATATCCATGGCTTGCCTTTCTCATTTTTACTTTTTGCAAATCTTCAGAGCCGGAGTGTTACTGTATACTTTCCATTTCAATGTTTCTTTTTTCGTCGCACCTTGGAGGTCGTCCACCAGCTTGGTTCGTCAACTAACTCATGACCGTCTACCTTCACACCGTCAACTGGCAAGTACCCATTGCCTCTTACTTTTAATTTCGTTTATTTAACTTAAATGTTGTTAGTCTGTCACCTTTCATAGACCTGTAGAGAGTCTTAGGAGTTTTACTTGTCACGTGTAGGTGACAAATGTGTAGTGAGGCGTCGAGTGAACAGTCGTGTGTCTGCGAAGGAGCGGGCTACGATAAGGTGTTTCCATCAGGTCAGGGAGACCCTAGCACCTCCAGCGATGAAAGGGTTCCATTAGCCAACTCACCTTCCACAGAGGAGGATGAGGAACAGGATGTGGAATAGGATGAGGACAGGTCTAAGGGTGATTCAAATGACGATCTAGATGGTGTCGACCCCCTATTCAATCTGTCACAAGTCTTGATGGACGATCAATGACTTTGTCTCTTCCATTAAACAAACACATTTTAATACACTTAGAGAGAAGTATCAGATACCCGTCCACACACCCATCCGTCTACCCTTCAAGTAAAAAAAATGTTACTATAGGGGCCTTGAAGATGTCGGAGTGTATGAGCAGATGCTGAAAGCAGAACTGCGATTCCCTTTGAACGCTCTTCACTGTCGTCTTCTCCAATATTTAGGGCTGGCTGTCACCCAGATCTCTCCAAATGCTTGGAGGGTCTTTTTGGGTGTAGAGGTCTTATATGGGGTTATGTCTAATGGAGTGCGCCAGTTGACAGTGGAGGAGTTCTTCCATTGCTACCATCCATCTGAGATTACCTAATCCAGAGGGATGTACAGTTTCCTACCGAGGAGTCCATTGCTTAGGTTAGTTTGCGAGACCTTGGATTACAACAGGAATTTGAAGAGCTGATATTTTTTCATGTAAGGGGACGATTGGATGTGTCACCCCGACGACCAGGAATACATGCCTGTGGCCAAGACTTGGGGTATAATGCCCTCGTCTGGAAGGTGTCCTTCTGTCTTGACTTAAGTTCTTTAATTTTTGTTAAATCATTCTAACTGTCTCTTTTTTCGGCTCGGGATTATCCAGAAGTTACCCTTGAGCAATGGAGTTCCCTGGAAAAGATCTTTAGGACCACTGAGTTTTCGGAGAGGACGTGGGCGAAGTTGGTCACTTTAGACACTCTCTACTGGTACTGTGACAGTTCGAAACCAACAGTTGCTACCTGTTGCTACGACGCATGAGTACGCAAACGTAAGTCCGTTGCCTAATGTATGTCTTTATTTGTTTTAGTTGACTCTCCGATTCTTACTAGTCCATTTTTATGCAGAATGGAAGATAGCAAGAGAAAAGCCTACGTTAAGCAGCAGGCTGCTGCTAAGAAAAAACAAGAGGGGAGCTTTCCTCCTAAGACGGGTCTGGCTCAGATATCCACCAAAAGGCAGCCGTTCGAAAAATTGGACCGTCAGGCTAAAAAGCCTAAGGTGGTGACGGGACTAGCTGTCGGGCAAACTTTCGGCCCGTTCAAGTTGCCCCCCAAGCTCAGTCCCAAGAAGGGTAAGGGCTTGATGGTTAGCCTAGATCCCGTCAAGGAGAAACTACCCGTCCTCCTTCGTGAGGATTCTCAATATGCCCTTAAGCAGATCACATCCATTATCAAGGATAAGGATTATGAGGATTTGAGCAACCATGCCACTGAAGCTATGAGGGAGATGGGTCTGTTCAACCTCTTCGTCGTATTTGATTGTTACTTTCCTCACATTTAGTTTGTGGTGGCTGCAGGGTGTCTTAATGATGAAGGGGTTGATGGAGCGCTGCCTTTCACATGAGACGGCATTGGAGTGTGTCCGTGCAAAGGCAAAAGTGATGGAGGAGGAGCTGACAGAGCTAAAGGCTTGGAAGGTCCGTCAGGAGGAGAAGCTCAAGGCGTCGGAGCAACTCTGGGGTGAGTTGGAGAGACAAGTTGAAGAGATGGGAAAGGTTCTTGAGGATAAGGAGGATAGTCTCTGTCAGGAAAAAGTGGATGCTATTTAAGAGTATCGCGATTCCAACGCTCTTCTAAGTGAACTGGGCACCTCTTTTGCCGACGGTTTTGATGACTACCTTTGTTAAGTCAAGGCATCTTTCTCAGACTTGAACCTTTCTCATATCACCATAGACCCCGAAGGTCAGACTCCAGCCCGTCCCGTTGACACTGAAGGAATCGACGAGCTTTTTGGCGATGATTCCAACCCCGAGCTTTAAAGCGACGGGGAAGCTCAGAAAGCTAATGAGAAGAAGTCCATCAAGGGTGGCACTGGTTAGCCTGAACCAGTTGAAGAGGAGATCCCCGTTGCCCAGCAGTAGTTTCTTTTTGTTTTGTGTATCTTGTTTTTCTTCTTTTTCTAATGTAAAGGTGCTTGGGACGATATTTTGTCAGTTTAATTGTTGTCTATTGCTTTTTTAAAATATTTTATGTAGACATTCCGTTACACGGGTTCTTATAATGTTTTGGTTTTATGTTGTATTTGCAATGTATTCGTTTATTTGGACTTAACTTTTGCAGGTTGACTCTTATAATGAAACCGTCAGCTTTGAGGCTTAAATTAGAAATCAACCATCTCTCTAGGGTATACCCGTCCTCCTAGTGGACTTGAATATAAGTCATCCACTTAGGATGAACCCGTTCACTTGGTGGATTTGAATGTAAGTCATCCACTAAGGATGAACCCGTCCTCTTGGTGGACTTGGATGTGTGTAACCCACTTAGGATGAGCTTGTCCACTTGGTGGAGTTAAATATAAGTCATCCACTTAGGGTGTACTCGTCCACCTGGTGGACTTAATATAAGTCATCCTTTTAGGATGAACCTATCCACTTAGTGGATTTGAATGTAAGTCATCCACTTAGGATGAACCCGTCCACTTGGTGGACTTGGATGTATGTCGCCCACTTAGGACGAGCCCGTCCACTTGGTGAACTTGAATATAAGTCATCCACTTAGGATGAGCCTGTCCACTTGGTGGACTTAAATATAAGTCATTCATTTAGGATGAACCTGTCCACCTTGTGGACTTTGTCAATATAGCTCATCCCTTTGAGATAAATCGTCGACTCTGCGGACTTAGCAGTCCTTTTATTTTATGGACTTGATAAATATAACTCAGTAGACACATGCAACGTGTTATGAATAACTCCTCTTATTGTGGTAAACATGTAAGTAGAAATTTTTTTTTCAAAAATAAAATTACCCCTTGGGTCTCAAAAAGTATTGTAAAAAGCTAAAAAAAATTGGAAAATAGAAATAAACTAGATGATGAGGAGTGCCATTGCTTGTGATTTTCGTCTATTGGTAGTACTTCTTTAAGTGCTCTACGTTCCATGGATGGTGCAGCTTCTTTCTGTCCAGTGTCTCGAGGTGGTAGGAGCTTTTCTTGTGCCATGATGCAATTTTGTACGGTCTTTCCCAATTAGGTCCTAACTTCCCTTGAGAGGGGTCTTTGGTGGCCCTCGTCACTTTTCTCAAGACGAGGTCTCCC
Organism: Castanea crenata; assembly: GCA_020976635.1. NCBI lineage: Eukaryota > Viridiplantae > Streptophyta > Magnoliopsida > Fagales > Fagaceae > Castanea > Castanea crenata. Next base: position 29,018 of record JAGHPS010000975.1, read on the forward strand.
ACCTGGAAGTCCCTGTGTTTCACCCTGGAGTTGTAGTGCTTGGCCATCAGGTTTTGGTACTACGCTAACCTTTGTTCAGCCATCGCTCTGACCTCATCCACCATGTCGAGCTGCAGGCGCATTACCTCATCGTTCCTCTCCTCGTCATGGTTTGCTACTTTGTAGCTTGCGAGTCCTACCTCAGCAGGGATGACCGCCTCACTCCCATACGCAAGCCGAAATGGTGTATTTGTTGTAGGTGTCCTTGTCATCGTCTTGTATGCCCATAGCACGCTTGGTAATTCTTCTAGTCAGATACCTTTCGCCCCCTTGAGTCGAGTTTTGATGATTTTCAGCAAGGATCGGTTCGTGACCTTAACCTGCCCGTTGGCCTGAGGGTGTGCAGGCGATGAATAGTGGTTCTTGATACCAAGCTGTGAGCAAAAGTCTCTGAATGCGTCGTTATCGAACTGCTTCCTGTTGTCTGAAACTAGGACTCTAGGTATACTGTACCTGCAAATGATGTTTCTGCATACACTCTTCTCCGTGATGGTAGCCAGGGTCTCGGCCTCTACCCATTTGGTGAAATAGTCTATATCAACTAGTAGGAATTTTAGCTGCCAACCTGCTGTAGGAAAAGGTCTCATGATATTCAGTCCCCATTGAGCGAAAGGCCATAGGGCCGTCATTAGGGTGAGCTCCTCCATTGGTTGTCTGATGAGGTTGCCAAATTTTTGACACTTGTTGTACGTATATCTGCGCATCCTTTTACATGGTAGGCCAATAGTATTCGGCCTTAATCAGCTTATGAACTAAGATTACGATCCTAAGTGGTTCCTGCACACTCCTTCGTGGACCTGTCTCTGCTTCCTCAAGGATAAGGCATCTCAGGTACAGGCGGGAGAAACCTCTCTTGTACAAGACGCCTTTGATCAGTACGAATCGCGCTGCGTAGGCCCTCATATTCCTTGCTGCTTCCTTATCGTCAGGCAAAACACCGTCCTTTAGGTAGGGATGATTGGTGTCGTCCAATTATTCTCGATATCTATCTCCTGCACACTAATGTTGTTTATTATTGGCGGTCAGCTCGCTTGTTCTCCTCCCTCTGAATTTGGACGAATTTGGCACTGAGGCTATGCATCTGACTCTTCACTTGTTCGAAATACTCCTTCATCCATTCTCCTCTACAGTCGTAGCCACCATTAATCTGACTGGTGACCACTTAGGAATTGTGATGCACAATCATGTATGTGGCCCCTATTGCTTGTGCGAGATCCAGTCTTGTTATTAGAGCTTCGCACTCAGCCTTATTGTTTGTTGTGGGGAAGTCAAGTCAGACTATGCACCTAACCTCGTCTCTTTCTGGGCTTCAGAGTACAATACCAGCCCCTCTTACATGTTTATTTGAGGACCCGTTCATGTGGATCAACCATTTGGGGCATCCTTCTACCCCCTGCCCATCTGTGTGGGTGAATTCACCATTGAAGTTGGCAATAACCTATCCTTTTATGGCTGTACGCGGGCGATACTGTATGTCAAACTCGTTTAGCTTGATCGCCCATAGCGCCATCCGTCTAGCCATCTCTGGACTGCTCATTGCTCTCCGCAATGGCTTCTCTGTTAAAACAACTACAGTGTGGGCCTGGAAGTATGGTTCGAGCTTACGTTCTGCAGTTACCAACGCAAAGGCGAGCTTCTCCATAGGTGGGTACCTCTATTTTGTGCTTCGGAGCGCTTGGCTTGTGAAGTATTCGGGTTTCTGGACCCCGTCCTCTTCCCTCACTAAGGTTGTACTAATAGCGGTTGGGGAGATGGCTATGTAGAGGAACAACTCCTCTCCTAGTTTGGATGGGCTTAGCAAAGGTAGAGAAGAAAGGTATGCCTTCAGTTCTTTGAATACGTGCTGACATTCAGTCGTCCACTCAAAAGCCTTTTTTAATATGTGGAAGAAGGGAAGACACTTATCCGTTGCTCTCGAAACAAACCTGTTCGATGCAGCAACTTACCGTTCAAACTCTGTACCTCTTTGGTGTTTTTTGGTGGAGCCAACTCCATGATGGCCTGTACCTTGTCCGGGTTGACTTCAATACCCATTTGGGACACCATAAACCCTAGGAACTTCCCTGCCATTACTCCAAACCTGCACTTGTTTGGATTCAGCTTCATGTTGTAGTGCCTAAGGGTCTCGAAAGTCTCCTTAAGGTCATCCAGGTGGTTGTCCTCCCGTAAGCTTTTCACCAGCATGTCGTCCACGTATACTTCGATGTTCCTCCCAATCTAGTGTGCAAACATCTTGTTTATAAGTCTTCGGTAAGTCACGCTTGCATTCTTGAGGCCGAATGGCATCACCTTATGGCAGAAGAGACATTGGCTTGTGACGAAAGTGGTCTTTTCCTGGTTAGCTTTGTCTAGCTTGATCTGGTTGTACCTAGAAAATGCGTCCATGAAACTCATTAGCTGGTGTCTTGTCGTTGAATCTACCAAGATATCAATTTGGGGGAGTGGGTAGCTGTCCTTAGGGCATGCCCTGTTCAAGTCCATAAAATCCACACACATTTTCCACCTTCCATTGGATTTTTTGACCATCACCACATTGGCTAGCCAGTCGGGATAGTACACTTCTTGTATAAATTTTGACTCCTGCAACTTGCAAACCTTCTTTGCTATGGCCTGGTCCTGCTCTTGAGCGAACACCCACTTCGTCTGGTGGATGGGAGGGAAAGAGGGCAATACGTTCAGCTTGTGGACTATGACCAAAGGGTCGATTCCGGGCATGTCTTCATGAGTCCAGGCGAAGACGTCCTAGTTTTTCCTTAGAAATGATATTAAGGCCTAACGAACTGGCAGGCTAACGAGCGTACCTATTTTTGTCGTCCGTATAGGCTTAGAGACGTCTAGGAGCACCTTTTCCAACCCTTCCACCAATTCTGCCACTGGTCACTGTTCTTCAATGCACATTGTTGACAGATGGTCGTCCATTTCTAACATGGCAATGTAACATTCACGTCCTGCTACCTGATCTCCCGATACTTCTTCTACCCCGTACTCGGTGGGGAACTTCATCATTAGGTGATAAGTGGATGTCACGGTCTTCCAAGCATTTAGGGTTGGGCGGCCCAGGATGGCATTGTATGTAGATGAACAGTCCATAACCAGGAATGTAATGTCCTTGGTGATCTGTTAAGGATAATCGCCGACGGTTACAGATAACGTGACCGCCCCGAGTAGGTACACTCTTTTTCCTCTGAATCTGACGAAAGGTGCGCTAGTTGGGATTAACTATTCTCTCCCAACCCTTATTTGCTGGAAGGCCGGGTAGTATAGTGTATTGGCGGATCTCCCGTTATCAACCAAGACCCTGTGAGTGCTTTAGTCCCCGATTCGTATGCTTGCGACAAGCGAGTCGTCGTGTGGATGATGGAGGTGTCGAACGTCTTCCTCTAAGAACCCTATTACAGGGTTATCGATGCGCACCATTTTTAGGGCCAAACCGATCAACTGAATGTTCTGAACCATTCGAAGGTAGGTCTTTCGCGCCTTCTTGGTCGAACAGGGAATCACGGTGCCCTCTACAATCGTCCGTATGTCTTCTATGGGCGGTTTAGGGCGCTCGGTTTCCTTCCGGGGGCCCTACTCGTAAGGCTGGTTTGTCTTCTCTTTGCTTACAAACCTTTGCAATTTCCCATGTTTGATCAAGGCTTCTATTTGCTGCTTCAAATCATAGCATTCAAACGTATCGTGACCATGTTCTCAATGGAAGCGGCAGTACTTGTCCTAGGACCTCTTGTTGGGGTCACCTTTTAGCTTACTAGGAAACTTCATCTTTGATCTACATGAGCACTTGATCGATGGGGACGTTTAGTGGGGTGAAGTTTGCAAATCTTCCCGTGGGGGGCTTGGAGCGTCTATCCTCTCACCTGTCTCCTGTCCTTGTGGCCTTCCGTCCCCTTTCTTGTTGTGTTTCCTTTGGTCTTTCTCTCTTCCTGGGCTTCTCCTCCTGCACAAGTAGCGCGTCTTCCGCATTCATGCATTTGGTAGCCCTATAAAGTACATCCGACATGGTCTTTGGGTCGTTCTTGTAAAGGGGAAACAAAAACTTCCCCTTCTATAATCCATTGGTGAATGCGGCCACGAGTATCTTGTCGTGAGCTTCATCAATCGAGAGGGCCTCTTTGTTAAAGCGGGTGATGTAAGACCTTAGCGTCTCATCCTCCTATTGCTTAATGTTCATCATACACGTGGTTGACTTCTTATGTCTATGTCCCCCAATAAAGTGCGAGGCAAACTGGGCGCTTAATTCCTTGAACGTACTGATGGAGTTCAGCATCAACTTGCTATACCAAACTCTTACAGGTCCCCTAAGTGTAGTGGGGAAAGCCCTGCACATGGTCTCGTCTGCTACGCCTTGTAGGTACATTAGTGTCTTGAAGGTCTCCAAGTGGTCCAAGGGATCCCTTGACCCGTTGTAGGCTTCTACTTGCAGCATACAGAACTTCGGTAGGAGAGGGAAAGAAGTAACTAGTGCAGTGAATGGCAAATCCATCTGGTGCATTAGTTCATTGAGGTCACTTGACACCCCGTCTTTGAGGGCATTCATCATCAAGTCCATTTGTTCCCTTATCATCTGTATATCTGCGACTAGGTTTGGGGGGGCGATATCTGTGGCCATCGGCGTACTCACAACGTTGCTGCCTTCTGACCTATCCCTATTCTGCCTACCGTTAGCCTATGGAAGGCTATCGCCCTCCTGCTCCTTTTCTTGATTATGGGACTCAGCATCCCTTTGGCGTAGTTGCTCTTCTAAGTCGTGGTTCTACTTGGTGAGGCGTTCAAAGGACACGACGATAGTCTGGACCTTTCTCTCCAGGGTCGCGATACGGGGCTCATCTCCTTGGTTGTTATTGGTGGTGGTTACCATTGAGCGAGTAAGCACTATGCAACCTTTTGTTTGGGAATTAGTAGTATGGCCTTCTTATAGTTTCCCACAAACGGCGCCAACTGATAATGCCAAAATAGTTAGTAAACCACACGGTCCTCGCATTCTCCAAACAACACTTTCACAACACCAAAAAGGAGTCCTCAAGAGAGTACCGGTGTGGTACCGGCCAAATACCCTCCGAGGATTAAGTCAGAAAACTATCACCACTCTAGAGTGCCAGAGCTGGGGTGTATTATGCATACCTTGGTTTCTGAGGTCTTTGGGTTTTTATAGTAGTGGGAACCGACCTCGGTTCCTTGGCGAAGGGGGATATTTCCTTTCTATATAGAGATTCTGTTGACAGGGGTTAGTCGTGGAGCACAAGTCTTTTCCTTTCAAAGTTCCTTGAGGGCCAATTAACTCATGTGGGCGTCACGTGGCACTGCCACCATCCACTCTGTATCCGTCCACTTCCTGCTCGTTAACGAGGTTAATCCGTCCACTAACTACACGTGCCGTCATGTTACCTCCTTTCTTCGTCCGTCACCCTAGTGTAGCTGTCCAAGGTGGTTTCTGTAAAATTTGACCATCCATCTTAATTTTATCCCCTTCAGTCTTCTTTCTTCAAGATGCTTGCAGGAAATCCTAGGTTTAAAACAATGCATATATAAAGAATGCAGCTCCACCTAACTGCAGCAAAATGATGCCAAAGACCAAACTAGTATATAATAATTACGACTTAGGAGAGAATATATATATATATATATATATATATATATATATATAGCGCAAAAGATGCTCCAAGATTCCACACTATGCATATATAAGATGCAATATTCACTTTCAATCTAATCTACTTTCGTCATGGAACTCCACGCCTTGTCCTTACCAACACTGTTCACCTTCTTGCTCTTTACTTTCATGGCAGTTAAACTATGGAAGAGATCCAAAACCAACCACTCAAATTTGAATCTAACCCCAGGGCCATGGAAGCTACCTATTATAGGGAACGTGCTCCAATTTGTTGGCTCTCCACCCCATTTTGCATTGAGAGACATGGCAGTGAGACATGGCCCCCTCATGCACATTGAGCTTGGAGAAGTTTCCATCATTGTGGCTTCATCACCAGAGTTGGCAGAAGAGGTGATGAAAACTTATGATGTTATCTTTGCATTGAGGCCCAGAGTCACAACTGCAAACATCATCACTTATGATTCTACGGACATAATCTTTGCACCTTATGGCAATTACTGGAAACAACTACGAAAAATTTGCTCGCTGGAGCTTTTAAGTCCAAAGCGTGTTGAATCTTTCCAACCAATTAGACAAGAAGAACTATCAAGTCTCATTCGTCGGATTGCTTCAAAGGAAGGGTCTACTATCAATCTTACAGAGAAAATGTTCTCAACAACATATGGCATCACTTCAAGGGCTGCCTTTGGTAAGAAATTCAAAGACCAAGAAAAGTTCATATGCGTTGTGAAGCAAGCGATTGAGTTGCTGACTGCAGGTTTCAATGTAGCAGATTTTTTTCCCTCTGTTAAAATGCTCCATCTGGTCAGTGGGGTAAGGAATAAACTTGAGAGGATGCATGAAGAAGCTGACAGGATTATGGAAAATACTATCAATGAACATGTGGAGGTCAAGGCAACAAGAAAAGCAGATGATGATGCAAGAGAAGAAGATCTCATAGATGTTCTCTTAAAATTTCAGGAGCGTGGTGGTGACAATGAGTTTTCCCTAACTACCAACAACATCAAAAGTGTCATCCTGGTAAGTATATATATACACACACCTTTTGTTGACATTATGTTTTTATACTTCCATAAAATTTTCAAATGCTTTTTACCTTTATAGAATTTCACACAATAAAAAAGATAAATTTAAAAGCAGGAGAACGGAATGATAAGATATATTTTCTATCGAGTTTGGAAGTTTATAATATAAATAAAAGTGAAATAAATTTATAATTGTTTGCCTTTTATATTTCTTTTTTAAAATAAGAATAAAATTGATATTTCACTTTTATTTCATAAAATGGTGTTAGAGCACTCACAACATTGGAGCTAAATAGCTATATAGCTATTTTTGTTCCACCAAAACACAAAAATCAACACTACAGTAGTGGAGCTAAAGATATTTTTTTTACCTTCATTGCTACAGTGCACATCTATAGATAGATGTGCATTGTATCTGAGAGCTAAAAAAAAAAAAAAAAAAAAAAAAATTTATTCCCAGCCCAGATTAAAATAATATAGGTTGGTTTATTTTTTTACATTCTTTTATTCTCCCTCTCAGAATCACTCTCAAGCTCTCACCTCTCTCTGTCTCACCTTCTCTCAAAACTCTCTCAAGCTCACTCTCTCAAACTCTCACCTCTCTATCCGCCGTCAGCCTGACTCACCATCACCGCCCACTGAAGCTCGACGTCATCGAGCCACCAGCCGATCCACTTCGTCGAACTCCCAAGCTGCTAATTAGTGGGCTTTTGGTTAGGTTGATCATAGTGGGTTTTTTTTATATTATTTATTTATTATTTGTCGGTGGTGGGTCATGGTGGTTCTGGGTTTTAATGGTGCTGTGGGTGATGTGAACTAGTGGGTGATCATGGCACGCCGTTGATCTGTCTGAGTTTGATCTGGGTTTTTGGTTGGGTTGATCACTGTGGCTTTTGTCAACTGTGGATGATCTAGTGGGCTTTTGGTTGGGTTGATCATAGTGGTTTTTTTTTTTGGATTGATTGTAAGTGGTGGATCATGGTGGTTCTGGGTTTTGATGGTGTTGTGGGTGATGTGAACTAGTGGGTGATCATGGTGGTTCCGATGGTTGCTATGGGTTGTGGATGATCATCGTTGTGCTGTGGGTTATAGGAAAATTAATTTTTATTGGGTTTGATATATTATTTTATTGTAGTAGATATATTATTTTATTGTGATGTTTATATTATTTTATTGTGTTGAAAGCTAAAATAGATCCACTATTGTAGCATGTGAGTAGGTAAAATAGATAAAGTAACTTTTTGTGGTGCCAAATAGCTAAATTTTTAACTCCACTGCTTTGGATGCTCTTACTTCCAATCTTGAAAGAAATCCTTAAGAAGGAATATAATTGAATATTAGTTATATTCTCATCAAATATTAGGGGTGTCAATTCGAGTTAGCGTGTGGAGTTCGTGTCGTGTCGAGGTAGGAGTATTCGACTAAATGACTTAACCCTAACCCGACTCATTTAATAATCGTGTCATAATCCTTCAACCCTAATCCTGACTATGACTATGATTATCATCCATAGAGAGAGAGAGAGAGAGAGAGCAATAACCGATTTGAGACTTTGAGTTTGAGAATTGGGCATGAGAATAGTAGAGTGAGTAGTATGGCTAAAATTAAAAACTAAAATAAAATTAGATATTTATAAGAAGGTTTAGAGATTTAGGGTTTGTAAAGTTTGAATTTCCAATTATATCCCTTGTAAGCTTTTGTAATTACTCACTTTTCTTTTTAAATTTAAAATATATGCTGGATATAAAAGGTATTTGACAAATCTAAAATAAAATGAATGTTATTTGTTATATGAGTTAAACAGGTTGTGTTAAGTGGGTCATTTTGGGTTGACATAAATAAATTGGCGTGTCAAACGTGTGTATTGTAGGTTAATCCACTTATGATACGTTACTTATCGTGTTGCTTTCGGTTCGACCCGTTTATGACCTAAACCCATTAAGGCATAACCCTAACGTGCAAAAAACCCATGTCGGGTTCATGTCGTGTTCGCGGGTTGGGTTGAACATTGACACCCCTATCAAACATCACATCACCTTTCTAGTCTTCCAAAAACATCTTCCAAATAAGCGAAAACTGTCTCTCACCGTTTAAAGACTACTAGTCTTTGTTCATCAAAAAAAAAAAAAAAGACTACTAGTCATTTTTCTTTTGAGAAACATTTATCACTACTAGTTTTTTTTTTTTTTTTGAGGAACTTTATCACTACTAGTTGGTTACACCAATGCACATGAGTTTTAATATAATATAATTTTCCTCTCTTATTTTTTGTCTAAATATAAATTTTGATAATTATAATAGTTGCTAATAAGCATTTACAAAGATTTTATTTTCATATAGAACTAAATACTCTACCATTAGGCATTAAATATATATATATATATATATATATAAGGACGAAATTTGGTGACAAACTTGTATTAGTGCAAACACAATAATAATGGAAACAACACAAAGAGAAACCGAATAATACACTGAATATTATTAATTTGAAGAGATGAACACAACATTATTTGGACTGAGGCACGACACTCACTCTCTTTAAGAAGATTCAAGCCCTTGGTTGACTAATCTTTGTAACTGCTGCATACCTTCTCTAACTTGTCTCCCCCAGGATACAACAACTCAACAAATGTTGTATGGCCAGAACAACCTCTACACAAAGTGTTCGAGCCCAGAGCTCCACTAGAAGAATACTTTTCTTTGGCCCAAAATCTCTCAAGTATGTAGGAATATTATTGAATTCACTCTCTCACACAATACTCTTTACTTTTAACTATTTATCTTCATTCACTCTTGATATGAAATTAGTCCATAGCATAGCCATATATATAGTCTTCCAACCTTTCACATAACCTACATGTCATTTATTAATTTAGAAACCTTCTCTTAACTTATTTAATCTAACTTACATACAAGTAACTTTTTCTTTAACAGATTTTATTATAATTCATTTCTTTATTCATCTTCAGTTATTTTGAGTTTCAACATATTTAATTTAAAATGTACTAACACTTGGTTATAGCCTAAAGTTACAACTTCCACTAAAACAATTAATATATGTATATATTTTAAAATTTTAACCAAACCGTTAGATTGTATGTTTCTTATATTCTTAACACACATATCAAATTTCGTGTCAATCATATTTTATTCACTTTTGATCCATAAAATTTTTTTATGCATGATTTTAAACTACAAAAATTTGGAATTTAAACATTTGATTGTTAACATAATTATTAATCTTTAATCTTCTAGAAATTTTGTAAGCATTGAGGAAATAAGAAGAAAATGTAATCCAATTGATAGGCCAAGAATGTTATGACCCATTGTGATGAATTAACTAATTAATTAGCTAAGTTGATTAATTAATCAGATTAACATACAATATGTGTGACAGCACAAACAAATCACTAACTAATTAAATATGTAGCGAAAATTAAAGTTGACACGGTGATTTGTTTACGAATGGGGAAAACCTCCAAGGCAAAAACTCCATCGGGTGATTTTAAGATCACCACTCCCGAGAATTCACTATTATCACAATAAGTGGTCACAAGTAAAGGAATCCCAGTACCTTATACCAACCTACAGCTGAACCCTTACCCCAATACCCAATTGAACTTGTTCTGTAGTGACAATTTCTTCTTTTAATGCACGACTCTCAGTATGTGACTAACCAATAGATGTGAGGATTCCAGTACGCGACTTAATTACCAACTTGAGAAAGATGTTGACTGCAAAGTTCTTTTGTTCATCAACACAATGAAAATCACGAAGCTGCTTGGTAACAAAACCCAACAGCGTATAAATGCAGTTGCTTCTTCAAGAGAATGAAGAATTAGGGCAAATTAGGTTTCCGGTCACAATTTGCATGAACAACACTTTGCTTCACACTCTTGCAACTGTGCTATCTTTTACGGCCCTTAAAATTATTCTTATATATGATTAGGGTTGTGAGATAAGAAAATCTAAACATGTATTCATAAATTGGATGAAAATCAGATCTGAAAATCTTTTTTCCATAAATCTCAATAGATAGCTTGTCTATCGAGTAGCTGTTGAGCTTTGGGCTGAAACAACTTTTTAAACCTCGATAGATACTAGCTGTCAAGCTAGCTATCAAGCTATAAAATCCAACACTTTATTACTTGATTTTTGGACAGACTTGCATGGCTTTAACACTTGATCTTAAAACCTTGTTCCTTGAAGTATTAAACATATCCTAAATCTACCCAATTACAAGTAAAGTGCATTTTGTCAAAAAATTTGCCAATTATAAATTGACATATGTTCCTAACATGAATCACATATGTCCTAACACCAATGATAGATTTGTAAAAACTCACATCCAATAAAAGATATTAAGTAGTGTTTTAGTTTTAGGCTACAACTATTTTTGTTACCAAACTTTGTCCTATATTTTACCATAAAATAATATGAGGTGTAAAAATTCTAATGGCATTCAAAAATATAGAATAAAATTCTATCAAAAATAATAAAATTAGGTATCAAATATCTTTTGTTTTATATATACTAGTGGATGTCGCATCCGTTGCGTGAGTATATATTATAAGTTCATATAAAAATCTGTTGTAAAAAATTATCTTTATAGTTCATGTATAATACTCATTGGATATAATTCAGTATATGAGCATCTTGTTTGAATTAACATAAAAACATTTAATACTTCTGACTAATTTAACCAAATAATTCTTTCCCACTTGAATTCTCTACTTATGTATATATTGATTAGTATAAATCATAGCTCCATTCCCCCATATTTTCTTCATCTAAACATGTAACAATTGAATTGAACTATAAGACAAATCAATGAACAATTATTTGGATGTATTTGGCTAGAATTTGCCAAGGTTAAACTTTCGAACTACTGAAAATCAACTTTGTGTTGCTTATGGAGATTGTCCCTCTTTTTGCATAGCACAGGTTGAAAAGTTTTTTTTTTTTTTTTTTTTCCTTTATGCTTAACTCAAAGTTTACTAATCCCATTCAGGATATGAGTGCTAGGAGTGACACAACATCCATAACCCTGGATTGGGCAAAAATGATGAAAAATCAAAGTGTGATGAAAAAGGCACAAGCTGAGGTGAGAAGTTTTTAATAGAAAAAGGAGGGTTGATGAAACATGCATTAATGAAATGAATATTTGAGCTTAGTTATTAAAGATACTCTGAGATTGCATCCAGCAATACCTCTCTTAATTCCTAGAGAATGTGGGGAGAGATGTAGACTTAACGGGTATGAAATACCTGTTAAAACTAAAGTCATTGTTAATGCATGGGCAATTGGAAGAGATCTTAAACGTTGGACTGAAGCGGAGAAGTTTCAGCCAGAGAGGTTCCTTGATAGCTCTATTGATTATAAAGAGACTAATTTTGAATATATTCCATTTGGAGCTGGAAGGAGGATTTGTCCAGGAATAACATTTGGTATGGTCAATATTAAGCTTCCACTTGCCCTATTTCTGTACCATTTTGACTGGAAGCTTCCCACTAGAATCGAGAATGAAGACTTGGACATGAATGAGGCCTTTGGCACCGGAGTTAGAAGAAAAAATGATCTACAGTTGATTCCTATTGTTTATCATCCTTTGCCATTTGATTAACCTTACACATGAATACTTTTTGACATTGGAGTGTCTCAAGATCCAACAAGCCCAACCTGATGTCAGTTCAGTCCCAAAAGCTTTCCTTGAAGACCAGAATAACAATCCATTATTTTAAAACATTTTTTAATTATTAATTAAGTCAAATTGTCTTTATTTAGTATCTCCTAGGATGAATCAGACTTTATGTTTTATTTCTTCTAGGCAGATAAGTAATTATTGTGTTTCTAAGTTCCTAAGAGTTGTATCTAATTTTGGTTAGATTAAGTGAATCTATTTGTTATTATTTATGCTTTCCTATGCTTGGGGGGTTGTTCCAAGCTCTATTTAAGCCTTTGGCTAAATCTAATAAAACTCAGAGTGTATTAGCATAATTAAAACCTTGTGTTTTTTTGAAGATAGATTTCTTCTAAATCAACTGTTATCCCTTGGGTGGATTCCTTTGGGTGGCGAGTCTCGATTTCTGTATCTCTTGGGTGGTGTTAATCTGTATCTCATAGAGTGGTGAGCCAAAATAGTTATGCATCCTTAGCTAAAATCCTTTGGTTGGTGCTATCAGTATCCCTTTGGGTTTACTTAGGTTGTGAGCTTATTTACTTTTTAAATTATTGAGTGTTTTTCTTATCCCATAAAACCAGAAAATAGAAAATATATTCATCCAAAGGGATCATCGAGATTTTGAAATAGATGATTTAAGGAGACAACTTCAGCAACTCTAGAAGCGTTTGGAGTTTTACGAGAATGAAGGGCGAGGTCCCTTATATCATAATTCAGAATTTGAAGCTATTAGCAACGATGAAGAGGCGAATCCATTTCACCGTGCCTCTAGTCATTCCTCCAATGGGAGCATTCCACCCCATTTTTGTCATCTCAAAAACTTACAACAAGGTTGTGATATGAAAATGGACATTCCTAAATTTGAAGGGAAAATGAAACTTGATGATTTCATTGATTGGCTAACTACTGTTGAGTGAATTTTTGATTTCAAAGATATTCTAGATAATTTCAAAGTGAAGATTGTTGCAATCAAGTTGAGAAAACATGCTTCAATCTGGTGGGAGCATCTTAGGAGTCAGTGACAACAGGAAGGAAAAGATTGTATTGTGACTTGGGAAAAGATGAAAAGAGAACTCAAGAAAAAAAAATACTTGCCTGATCACTTCAAGCAAGATGCTTTTCTAAGGTTTCATAATTTTAAACAAAAGGAGCTTTTTGTGGAGGAGTATACAGCAGAGTTTGATCAACATATGACTCGGTGTGATATTGTAGAACTAGAGGAGCAGATGATAGCCTATTATCTTGGTGGGTTACGTGTTGAACTCAATGATGTGGTCCAACTACAAACCTATTGGACCTACAATGATGTTTGCAAACTTGCTACGAAAGTAAAGAAGCAATTGAAGGAAAAGCATAGCAGTAACTTTCTATTCTATAATTGAGAGGGTGTTTCTAATCGAGGGAGTGGTTCCACTTTAAAGGCTGTTGCACCCAAGACAGCCACTATCAAGTAACCACTAAAGAATGAGTCTGCATTAGATTCTAATAATCCCAACACCATTGGTACTGGTCGTAGATGTTTCAAATGTCAAGGCTTTTTACATATTGCTTCTCATTGTCCAAATCGCATTATAGTTTCTCTGGTGTAGGGAGATGTGGAGATAGAAGATGAGGATGAATCAGCACTGGTTGTTCATAAACTTGTTGTTTATGATGAGGAGGTGGTCTTTGCTGACCCAAGAGAGGCGCTTGTTGTTTAAAGAAGTCTTAAGATAGCCTATGCAAAAGATGAGCCGCTTCGGAACAATATATTCCATACTAGATGCACTTCTCATAGAAAAGTTTGTGACGTTATCATTGATAGAGGAATTTGTGAGAATGTTGTTGCAGCAACCATGGTGGAAAAGTTGGAGCTAGAAACTGAAAATCATCCTCAGCCATACAAATTCCAGTGGCTTCGCAATGGCAATGAGGCGAAGGTAAATAAGAGGTGCTTAATTTAGTTATCTAATGGCAAGAATTATAATGATGAAGTAATTTGTGATGTAGTACCCATGGATGCTTGTCATTTATTACTTGGGAGACCAAGGTAGTATGATATGAAGACTAGGCATGATGGTTTCAAAAATACTTATTCTTTTGAAATAAATGAGGTTAAAATATCTTTGGCTCCATTAAGAAGGATCTATGTTCCCAAACCTTCACTTGGGTAGGGAAGCAATTTATTAACCAGGTGGAGAGAGCATTGATAGAATGTGGTGAAGGGTTTGCTATTGTGGTTAGAGAAGAGAAGGACTCGAAGAATATTCCTCCTTTATTGATACCCTTTCTTAAGGAATTTAGTGATGTCATTCCTGATGTCATTCCTTTCGGTCTTTCACCTATAAGAGATATGTAGCACTGCATTGATCTTGTGTTTGGTTCTGTTTTGCCTAATAAACCAGCTTATAGAATGATAAGCTAGTGATGCCTTTTGGACTTTCTAATGCTTCTAGTACTTTTATGCCCTTAATGAATCATATCTTTAAGCCATTCATTAGTCACTCTGTTGTTGTGTATTTTGATGATATCTTAGTGTATAGCAAGTCTCAGTAGGAGCATATGGAGCATCTTTATGAGGTGTTTCGAACTTTTTGAGAGTAGAAGCTATATGCTAATCTGAAGAAGTGTCATTTCCTAATTGATAGCCTTGTGTTCTTAGGCTATGTTGTTTAAGGTGATGGAATCAATATGGATCCAAACAAAATTGAGGCTATACTTTGTTGACACATGCTAAAGTCTCTCAATGATGTTAGAAGTTTTCATGGGCTTGCTTTCTTTTATCGGCATTTTATCAAAAATTTCAGCAGTCTTATTACCCCTATTACTGAATGTTTGAAGGGAGGAAAGTTTTAGTGGAATGAAGAAGCCCAAAAGAGTTTTGAGCTACAAAAGAAGAAGGTGACAGAAGCTCCAATTTTGGTACTTCCAAATTTCAACAAATTGTTCAAAGTGGTTTGCGATGCTTCAGGTGTAGGTATTGGTGCTGTGCTCAGCTAAAAGGGTATGCCTGTTGCTTTCTTTAGTGAGAAACTAAATAAATGCAATAAAAAAATATTTTACTTATGAAAAAGAATTCTATGCCATTATTCGTGCTTGGGATCATTGGAGTCATTATCCCTTTCCTAATGAGTTTCTCCTTCATTCTGATCATGAAGCTTTGAATTATTTGAATAGTTAGTAAAATCTCAACAGTCGACATGTCGGATAGGTTGAATTTCTTCGATCTTGTTATTTTTCTATCAAACACAAGTCTAGAAAGCTGGATCAAGTGGCAGATTCCTTAAGTAGAAGACATTCCTTGCTAAACACTATGGAGGTGCAGGTGCTAGGTTTTGAAGTTCTCAAGGAGTTGTATAATGATGATCCAAACTTTGGTGATGTATGGAAAGATTATTCCAAGGGTTTTGTTAATCATTTCTTGATGCATGAAGGTTTTTTATTCAAGAACAATAGATTGTGCATTTCTCAATGTTCTTTACGAAGAGCAATTATCCAAGAAGCTCATGGGGGAGGTCTTGCTAGACACTTTGGAAGAGACAAAACTCTGGTTCTTCTGCTAGAAAATTTCTATTTGTCAAGTTGCCTCATGATGTTATGTCTCTTATGAGAAGCTACGGAATCTACCAAATTGCTAAGAGTCACAGTCATAACACTGGGTTGTACACACCATTACCAGTTATCAAGGCTCCATGGGAAGATGTCAACTTAGACTTTGTTTTGGGTTTGCCTCAAACTAAAAGAAACAAGGATTCTATCATGGTGTTGGTTGATCAATTTTCAAAGATGGCCTATTTTGTTCCTTGTAACAAAACTATAGATGCATATTCTATTGTTGATTTGTATATCAGAGGAATAGTCAAGCTTCATGGTGTTCCAAAAATTATCACTTCTGATCATGATTTAAAGTTTGGAAGTCATTTTTGGCGTACTCTTTGGAAGAAGCTTGGGACTACATTGCAATTCAACTCTTCTTACCATCCACAAATAGATGGACAAACTGAAGTTATGAATCGAAGTTTGGGAAATCTTTTATAAAGTTTTACTGGGAAGAACATTAGACAATGAGATCTTCTTTTGACCCAAACCGAGTTTTCTAATAATTGATCCACTAGCCAAACTATTGGTTATAGTACTTTTGAAGTAGTTTATGGCTTTAATCCTACTAGACCACTTGAATTGACACCACTTTCTGTTACCAAGAATTTCAGTGGTGATGTTGAAGAAAGGGTGAAGGAAATAAAGAAATTGCATGAACAGGTCCAAAATAAGATTGGGAAGCAGAGTGAGAAGTATTGCAAGCAAGATAAATGAACATCGAAAACCAGCAATTTTCAAGGAAGGTGACTTGGTTTGGATTCATCTTAGGAAGGAAAGATTTCTCTCCAAAAGATCTTCTAAGTTGAAACCCAAAGATAATGGACCTTTTAAGGTGTTGCAATGGATTGGTGAGAATGCTTACAAGATTGATCTGCTTGGATATTATAGTGTTTCAGTAACCTTCAACATTTTTTATCTTTCTCCTTACTATGACAATGAAGAAGAGGAGTATGACACTAGAGTGTCCTAAGATCCAACAAGCCCAACCTGATTTCAGTCCAAGCCCAACCTGATTTCAGTCCAAGCCCAAAAACTTTCCTTGAAAACTAGAATAACAACCTATTATTTTAAAACATTTTTTTATTATTAATTAAGTCAAATTGTCTTTATTTAGTGTTTTCTAAGATGAATCGGACTTTATGTTTTATTTCTCCCAGGTAGAGAAGTAATTTATTGTGTTTCTAAGTTCCTAAGAGTCGTATCTGACTTTGGTTAGATTAAGTGATTGTATTTATTATTATTTTCATTTTCCTATGCTTTTTTTTTTATTTGAGAAACACACACACACACACATATAGGAGAAGGGGGATGAGATAAGTGAATACACACACGCCAACACCAAAACTGCATGTTGCAGTTAGTGTTGCAGAGCAAGTGATAAACCCCTTCTTAGGTGGTTGTTTCAAGCTCTATTTAAGACTTTAGCTGAATCTAATAAAAATCAGAGTGTATTTGCATAATTAAAAACCTTGTGTTTTTTTTCAGAAGATGGATTTCTTCTAAATCAACTCTTATCTCTTGGGTGGATTCCTTTGGGTGGCGAGTCTCAGTTTTTGTATCTCTTGTGTGGTGTTAATCTATATCCCATAGAGTGGTGAGTTAAAATAGCTTTGTATCCTTAGTTAAATTCCTTTGGGTGGTGCTATTTGTATCCCTTTGGATTTACTTAGGTGGTGAGTTTATTTATCCTTTAAATAATTGAGTATTTTTCTTATCCCATAAAGCCAAAAAAGCCAAAATATATTCATCCAACCTAATTCTGTTTATTAAATCAGTTAAGTTTGGGTTGCCCCTTACAAATCCGGTACCACCTTTGATTTCTTTTATGAAAGAATGATGCTTTATATTAGTTGCAATAAGAATTTGTACACTTATTAGGTTAAGAAAAATATTATTGTATTTTAAATTAACCTTAACAACAATATAATGGGAATAAAGTTAAAACAGTTCTATTTGCATATAGCATAAGAATAGTCCAAACCCTTGGCAGGGTCAGCTCTTTCCCTTGATGAGTTTGGCAATTGTCTAGGACCCCTAAGTAAAAGAAGGCTCTCAAATTTTAGGTTAAAGATATTTTTTGTTGTTGTTGATTGTGTGATGCTCTTTGGATCCTAAATATTTGTTTTTTGAATAAGGGAGTTTTAGATTATAGAACTCATTATCTCCTTCACATAGCTAAGAACTCTCTCTCTCTCTCATTACACTTTCAATGACAACAATTTTTTGTTATAATGAACAACATAAGCACTACATATCACAAGCTGTAAAACAAAACAATAGAAAAAATGCTATATATTAAATTATGGGTTATTTGTGAAAAATCACCTAAATACACTTTACACCCCGAACCATGAAAAGTTGCAATCACCGCAATTATAATAAATCTTGCAAATTACGTATTACCTTGTCTAAATGATAGTAAAATTTAATGGTTACGAGCATGTTATTACTTGACCAACTTTAGAAACTAAATTTACCAAAATAGCCCTCTAGCCAATTAATAGACTGAAGTAAACCTTACTTATTTAATATCACTTGTACCACCGCGCACCCTTGGTGCAATGATCACTCCACAAATATAAATACTTGTGAAGTGTGGAGGGTAAGGGCCGGGATTTAAGTCTCCAGGAGAGAGCTTCACACACATATACATTTAGATTAAGCTAGAGTAGAAATTATATCTTGTATATATATATAATAAAAAAATAAAAAAAAATCACTTGTCAACTACTCCTTCAATGGTGCATGCCATGCCGGTCAAGAAAGTCACTTTTATATCATCAACTAAAAGCTCATGTCCCATCATGGTACTCACTTTCATAACTATTGAACAAATCTTATGGGTACCAAGAATTTCAAGATTCTAGTTTTCGAATAGGTTTAACTTGAACTGAATTAGTTTCAGCTTCTCCATTACAATTCAAAATGTCAAACAACTTGCTTATGTGCGGGGCCATTTAATGTTTTTCATACCTTGACTAGAAAGAGGAATATTTGTAATTGTTATTTATTTATTTATTTTTGTAAGATTGACTATAATTTACATGGTGATTGTAAGTTTATAATTTGGAGTGCAAATATTGCAGGTTCCTCTATATATTTAGGTGATTTTTTGTAATCAACCACATGAATAAAACTGAACAAACTATCATAGCAAATACAAATAGAACTGGACTAAGACTTTGATAGCTAAGCAAAATATCAAATAGTAAAATATTATTATGTTAACATTTCAAAATTTCCTAGATTAAAAAAATCTAAAATAAAATCTTACGACTAAAGAGAGCATTAAAAAAATAATAAAATTGAAGAACAAAAAAGTAAATGATAAATAATCTAGAAGCCAACACCTAAACTTGCTTGAAGTAAACACCAAACAAGAGAAAACAAACATTTGTGAGGAAGAATCTAGGGTTGGCTAAAGTCAATGCGAGTTTGTTGGAAAACTTGTAATCGTTATTTTAGTAAGTTTCTTTTTTTAGCATGATTTATTATAATTTACCGAAAGAGCCATCTAGCCAATTAATAAACTGAAATAAACCTTACTTAATATCACTTGTCAACTCCTCCCTCAATGGTGCATGCCATGTCGGTCAAGAAAGTCACTTTCATATCATCAACTAAAAGCTCATGTCCCATCATGATACTCACTTTCTTAGCTATGGAAAGTGTCTTATGGGTACCAACTTAAGGTAGACAATTCCATACCATACCGTTCGGTATTGCCAAATTTTTTTGTGCCGGCACTTGGACTAGTACAGAAACAAACCTGATCCATACTGCTCTAGATACCAGAGTGTACTGGTTGTTTTGGCTGTTTCGGTGGATTTTGGTAGATATATTGATTTTGGACCAGTATAAGGTTAAAAAAAAAAAAAAAGCACGAATTCACCAGATCTGCACTTCTTCTTCTTCGTAGCTACCAGTTACTTTCCTTTTCTACTATTTGTTGTTCTTTGCTTCAATTTGAGAATAATGGCGAAAAAAATTCTTCAAATCTTGTGTGTATATATATATATATATATATATATATATATTTTTTTTTTTTTTGCTTTGCTCACTTGTGGACGGGCTGAAAAAAAAAAAGCTCATCTCCATAAAAATGCAGTTGAAGATTGAGTCCATTGCTGAAACCCAAAATCCAAACAACCCCTCATTGTGCTTACAATTTTCATGAATCAAACTCAAAAATTTGTGGAAACTCAACTCAAAAATCAGTCCAAATAAGTTGAGTTTTGATGGGCTCCACATTTTTTGAGTTTTGGGTGATGAAAACTGAGTTATATAACTCAGTTTTTATCAATCCAAACACCCTCTGAGGGTTTCTAAAGTCAATGCTAGTTTGTTGGAAAACTTGTAATCGCTATTTTAGTATTGTTTTTTTTAAGCATGATTTCTTATAATTTTTTGAAATAGCCCTCTAGCCAATTAATAGATTGAAATAAACCTTACTTAATATCACTTGTCAACTACTCCTTCAATGGTGCATGCCTTGTCGGTCACAAAAGTCACTTTCATATCATCAACTAAATGCTCATGTCCCATCATGATACTCATTTTCATAACTATGGAACATATCTTATGGGTACCAACTTAAGATAGACAATTTTGTACCGTAACATCCGATATTGCTAGAATTTTTCATGCCGGCGCTTGGACTGGTACAGAAACATACCTGATCCGTACTGCTCTAGATATCGGAGTGTACAGGGTTGTTTTGGCCATTTCGGCTGATGTATTGGTTTCGGACCGGTATAAGATTTAGAAAAAAAAAAAAAAACATGAATTCACCATATTTACACTTCTTCTTCTTCGTTGCTACCAGTCGCATTCCTTTTCCACTCTTTGTTGTTCTTTGCTTTAGTTTGAGAATAATGGCAAAAACAATTCTTCAAATATATATATATATATATATATATATATATATATATATATATATATATATATATATATATATATATATTTTTGTGGCTTTGCTCACTTGTCGATGGGCTGAAAAATAAGCTCATCTCCATAAAAATGCACTTGAAGATCGAGTCCATCGCTACCTTCGATTTGTACTTGGAATTTTCTAGAACAGTATCAAGAGCGTAGCCAGGAATTTTTATATGGAGGGGCTGATTTGAAGTATTGATATAAAAAACATAAATCACAAGTCTATTAAATATGAAATTTCAATTTTGATATATCTTAAACATTAATGAACATACAAAAACTGTCTAGTTCACTATAGACATATACAAAAATATCCACACAAAAAAAACACTTCACATCAAAATCATGTCTGACGACGATTTTTCATGGAATAGAATTCATCCATAATCATTTCCACAGTGAAATTTCTAGCAATTTCATTTTCTATATAAACTATCATATTATCTACCAAAAGTTCATCCTCCATTCTATTGCGAAGTTTTGTTTTTAATTGTTTTATAGCTAAAAAAGCTCGTTCTGTAGTTGCTGTAGAAACTGGAAGAGTCAACACAAGACGAATCAGTCTATCAATTAAATGATAGATTTTAGACTTCCCTGAAGTTTCTAATCCCCTACATAGCTCAAATATTGTACCCATATTCTGAAAATCTGGATGCTTTGTCACATCAAGCTCATAATGTTGCAATTGATGCTTCAAAAGATACATTTCCTGCTTAGTGAAATCTTGAGGATAATAATTTTCAGCCAAATTGCAAATATCACCAATTTTGAATGATCTAAAAGCATCCTTAGGATTTAATGCTGAACTAAGAGTGAGAAGATCTGCTGTTAGCTCACAAAATCTACTATTCATTTCTTGCAATTGAAAATCTATTGCAACTGTGAATATGTCAATTCTTAAATGATGTTCTATTGTTGTCAAAGCTTCATCTTGATGACGGTATCTACCTCGAGCTTTAGTGTAACGAGCATTTAAATCAGGAATATCAATTTCATGTTGTCCACAAAATGATGTAACACTATCAAGTAAAGACTCCCATCCATCATCTCTCAACTTTTGAATAAGTGATTTTGTAGTTGAAACTAAATGCATGACATTTAAAAGATCTTGAGAATGTTGTTGCAAAGATTGGCAAAGAATATTAGTAATTCCCATAATCTCTTTCATCATATGCAAAATCAAAACAAATTCAAATGATGTTAATACCTGATAAGCTCCCTCAGCATTACCACATTGTTTATAATTAGCCCCCCTCCTCAGAGATAGTATTGATAACTTTGCAAGTTGCATCAAACATTTTTATCATACTACAAATAGATTGAAAATGAGATCCCCAACGTGTATCTCCAGCCCGTTGCAAAGTACCAATTTGGTTTGCTCCTCTTCTAGTCTCAATTTCATTAGAAGCAATCATATTCTCAATTTGTTCCCCTTGAACATATTGCAATTCATCATTACGCTTACTAGAACCAACGGCAAGATTGATAATATTAGTCAAATGATCAAAGAATTGATGAACAAATTTTACTTCTCTAGATGCAGTAACTAAGGGTGCGTTTGTTTCGACAGTAAAGCAATTCCGGAAAATGTTTTCAGCATTTGCGGGTGTTTGGCAACACCGGAAATTTTGGTCAAACGGAAAAGAGGAACCATTGACCGTAAAATAAACCCTCCCCACCCGGAAAATATTTTCCATGTCTATTTTACCTTCAAATTAAGTTTTTCGTTGGAAAACAGAGAAGGAGAGGGAGAGAGCAACAACCCACACCAAAAGAGAGAGAGAGAGAGCTAGAGGGAGATCGCCGGTAAAGCCAAGATCACGCCATCCTCAACCCAAAGGCCCGTCGTCGAGCTTGCACCGGGCGAGATCGAGATCGAGGCGCGATCTCGCGTCGGGCGAGATCGACGTGCGATCTCACGCCGTCGAGCTCACGCCGGGCGAGATCGACGCGCGTAATCGCGCCGGCGAGATCGGTGACCCACCAATCTCACTCTTCCTCCTCCCTGTCTCACCTCCCTCTCTCAGTTTAATTTGATTTGGCCATGGTGTTTTATTTGATTTTTGTTTGTTTAGAAGTTGATGGATTGTAATGTTCTATTATAAAATTTGTTTGGAATGTGAGAAAATGGTTGAGAAAATGTGAGAAATCAGTAAAAAATTTGCATTTTCAGAATGTTACCAAACACTTGAAAATATTTTCCAAAGTATTTTTTAAAATGCCACCAAACATCTAAAAATATTTTACACCCAACCAAACGCAGCCTAAAGCCAATTGCAACCTATGAGTCATGCAATGTACATAATAAGCATATGGGCATTCTTTAAGAAATAGAGCCTGTAATCCATTCCATTCACCATGCATATTACTAGCTCCATTATACCCTTGACCTCGAATATTCTCAATGTGAAGGTTGTAACGAGAAAGAACATCACATATCTCATTCTTTAGGGTCAACGCAGTAGTATCTCTAACATGCACAACATGAAAGAAACGCTCTTTAAGGAAACCATTTTTATCGACAAACCTCAAAATAATGGCCATTTGCTCTTTCTTCGACTCATCCCGGGCTTTATTAACGAGAATGCAAAATTTTGCATCCCCAATTTCTTCACGAATAGCATTTCGCACATTACTAGCAAAAATATGCAAAATCTCCTTTTGAATTGTGGGTGATGTATATTTGGCATTTCATGGAGCATTTTCCAAGATAACACTAGCTACTTTGTCATTGAAAGTTGATGTGAATTTTATTAACTCAATAAAATTACCTCTATTTTTTGAATCAAGGCTTTCATCATGACCTCTAAAAGCACAAGCTTGGAATGTTAGCCATCGAGCACACTCTATTGAGGTTTTGAGCCGCAACCGATTATTTTCTAATTCTTTTGACGTTTGTTTCTCAATTAGCTTATCAATATGTCATGAATAATTCTTTAAATTCTCGCAACATTTCACAGCAATTTTATGTGGGGAGTTTGGATCTTTCCCTACATGACGAAGTAAATGACAATTCATTCCATCATTCACCTTTTTCCAATTAGCAAAACCTGTTGAAATGAATACATCTGATCCGGGACGACCTATTGGTTTCTTACTAAAAAGGTAGCAAGGTAGACAATATATCGCATCCATTGAAGGTGAGTATTCCAACCAATCCCTATGTGAATGTAATTCAAACCATGAAGGTTGAAATCGACGACGATGAGTATCATTGTTGTATGGATAGTCTATATTTTTAGGTTGATATGGACCTTCTTTGAGATAAGCTCGTCGGATTTCATCTTGTTTGTTGATAGGGAATTCACATATTTGTTTACGTGATCCTGGATCACGATCTATTTCTTCAAATTGAATTCTTGAACATTTGGAGGGGTGTTCATCAGGCATTGAAGTATCAACATTTGTTTCTACAGCCACAGGTGTCCTAATTTCTGAATTGCTAACATCTTTTTTCTTAAAGAATGCATCAATTGTTTTTCGTTTGCTCATAATTCTTTTAGCTTTAAGAATATGACTCAAAAATTAACCTGAAAAGAATTTTAAAAAATAAAATTTTAATTAGAAATTTTTACTTAGTTATATGGATATTATTTATATTCAAGAAAAAACAAAATTTCCACTATAATTTAAACAGTCAACCTATTTTTAATACAACTATAATTAATAATAACTCCTCAAGTCATATTATCCATGCATACACATGATTTGGTATTTTCACACGTCCTTCTCAGTTGGGTTGAGCTGGACTTGTTGCACTCGATTTGGGTCATTATACAAGTCTAATATATTATAGACAACTTCGGCCCTTGCCTTTTTTGTGATATCCTTCTTTTTGTTAGTTTCCCCTAACATGGATAGAAACGGACTGCAGAAGGACACAATCACACAATTATAAATGATAATTATAATCTTGACTGATATTGCCAATTCTCTCTTGTGTATCTCTTACCTAATATTGTTTAGTCATATTTATTTACTTTACATGTGGGTGTCACTTGTCTTTTTTAGAGATGATTGTTGAGCTTATTATCTGAGAATCTTTGGTTTTAATTTTATGATACAGTTTGTTTTGGGCAGAAAAAAAATGCTTCACTGTTTTCGAGTTCCGTTGGCAATACTATTACTGGCATTAAGCATAACAAGCTAACATGCTTTCCGGAAATATAGACATCCTAAGATAAAATCTTCAGTTTACCTATCCGGCTATCCCCTAAGTTTGTGCTGGTCTCAAACAAAAATAAAAATTAAACACACAAATATTGTTACACAACATAAACCAAACAATTTAACAACACTCATAGCCACATCACATGATATCTAACTAATTAAAAATAGGTAATGAATCAAAATAATTTTACCTTAGAAACTTTGTCTTCACAAAGTGCAAAGATCAAAGATGGGTGTGGGCTGTGTGGCAAGGCCTACTGCCTCTCCCTTCAAGACTGCCTTCAATGATGTATTTCTCTAAAAAATTATGAAAATATAAAGAGCATGTGAATATTTAGGTGTAGATAGTTGAGAAAATCAAAAAAAGAAACTAAAAATAAATGAATGTCTAATGCTTAAGAAAGAGATGAAAACTCACCAGGCAATCACCAAGTTCCAAATCTTGAAATTTGACAATGAAATATGTTAGGTGATTTGTTTTAGAAAGCAAGAAGAAAGAAAAAATTGGTCAGGATATATATATATATATATTTTTTTTTCCGGACTGTGAGAACAGGGGACTGATGGTGCAGAGTTTTAGGGGCTGGTAAGGCAGTGGAGTCATGAGTGGGAAGTGTATCAAAGAAGACAAAAAAAAGAAAAAAAGAAAAAAAAGAAAAGAATAAGAAGTCAAGGGAATGGATTCGGTGGGGTGGGTTTTGAGATTGAGAGAAAGGTGGAGTTTTGTTTGTATTGTTTGGACTTGAGTCTTGACTATTTAATTGTAGGTGGGCCAATATTTTGTTTTACTTGGAGCCTAAAACTGAAGCTGGGGCTGAGAAAGCGAGAATAGTGGAACTACTATGGGTATGGGGGGCCGGATGTCATATATTGGGGGGGCTCAATTGATTTTTCTACATAGCTTAATGGATTTTTTTTTTGCAGGGCCCACGCCCCCCCCCCCCCCCCCCCCCCCCCCCCAAGCCACTACGTGGCTCCGCCCCATTCTCACAGATGTTCTCTTAAAATTTCAGGAGCAAGGTGGTGACAGTGAGTTTTCCTTAACTAACAACAACATCAAAGCAGTCATCCTGGTAAGTATGTGTGTATATATATATATATATACACACCTTCTGTTGACAATATGCTTATTTTTATACTTCCATAAAATTTTCAAATGCTTTTTAACTGTTTGAAGGTCATAAAAAAATGAAATGAAATAGAACAGATCAATTTTAAAGCAAGAGAATAAACTGCTAAGATATATTTTCTAGGTTTATAAAAATATAGATAAAAGTGAAATAAATAAATATTTTTGTCTTTTATATTTATTTTTGAAAATAAAGATAAAATTGATATTTCACTTTCATTTTATTAAATGACATTATTTCCAATCTTGAGAGTAATGCTTAAGAGTGAATAGAGTTGAATATGAGTTATATTCTCATCTGACACCATATCACCTTTTCATTCTTCCAAAAACATCTTTCGAATAAGCGAGTGGTGACTTTCACCATTTAAGATTACTAGTATTTTTTCTTTTGAGAAACATTTATTACTACTAGTTAGGTACCATGCAATGCACATCGAGTTTTTGTATAATATAACTTTGCTCTCTTATATTTTTTGTTGGAGTATAAAATTTGATAATTATAATAGTTGCTGATAAGCATTTATTAAGATTTTCTTTGTATATAGAACTAAATACTCTACTATTTGACATTATTTATGATTGAGTATATATATATATACTAGTCAATGACTTGTACGATGTACGGAAAAACTACTAAAAATGAAATCTTAAAAAGTGGTAGTAATATTTTGACTCAAATTGTTAACGTCACATATCCTTGATCCATCCTATCTTAGAAAAATTTTCTCATTATCTGTTATGGTTCAAAAGTTATTAAATTTATCTCATTCTTTTGATTTTGTTGTCGAAAACATAAGCTACCCGTGAGAGTTGAAAAAAAAAAAAAAAAATTTATAGCCATAACTATCTCCAAATTTTGGATATTTTATCTCCAAATTTTGAATATTTTAGTCTAGAGTCAATGAATTTCTGAATTTTTAGGTAATTGGGTGAATTTGGTTCCTTCTTTTCTATTCGGTGCAAAGTAAATTTAGGTCGTTGATAATTTTAGAAAACAAAACAAAACTGAAGGTAGCAAAGAAGAAATTTGTTGCTAATCATTATTAATGAGAATTTGCATGAAATGAAAATTAGGCACACCAAAAAAAAAAAAAAGACTAAAAAGGCCAAAATTTAAATATAAAAAAAATCCAACAAATTTGCTTAACAATGAGACAAAAAGGAAAAAAGAAAAAACAACAATGGCATAGCTTCAAATCCAAGAAGAATCAAAGAACTACTAAAGCACAATATATCTTGGTGAAGAATTGCATCTACAACGCTGAATCTTGCCTCCTGAAAAGAATTATATAATGATGAGAAATCTGATTGAACATTCATAAAGAAAACATATCTTCCAAACACATCTTCCATAGCCCTTCTGGTTGCAAGATATTCATGAACATCATTTACACCATTCAGCTCATAGAAATTTGATTGATTTAAATAATGAAAAGTTTTGGACTCCCCAAATTATATTTCTCAATATCCTAAAAATATTTATATAAAAAAAAAAAAACTTGAAATAGAACTTATATTTACAGAAAGCACTAACAATTGTCAAACGTGCTTCCTTTAAAATGACATATATAAAGAGACAAATTGATGAGAGGAATATTGTAAAATATCTCAGGTGGTGTGGCATATAGGAGGTAAAAATAATGGTATTTTCTTTCAGAATTGGTAATTTGGCAAACAGGAGAACTTTCTAGCAGATTTGTTCAAATTTCTGCCCCCACAATGACTACACAATAATGTCACTATGACCTTTTCAAAAAAACAAAAGTCACTATGACATGAAAGAGACATTATAACGAGAAGTTCAAACAGATATACCTAAAAAATATGCATAATTAAGAAATATATATGCAATATGTATAATTGAAATGAAAAGAATAAAAGTGTAAAAATAGCCTTAAGTGAAAAGCAAACCATGGAAAACTAATAAAAACCTTGAGTTGTTGTTTTGAATTGGTTTGGCATTGCCAAAAGTCTCAGAGGATTGAGCTAGACTGTGATATTAACAGCCAATGTGGACATAACCCTTGATTTTTACTTAATTCTTCCGATAATATGTCAAGCATATACTTATATAGGGAAATCTGAAATCCAATTGTTAGTCCTTCTACTCCAGATTGTCCGCCTAAGTGTACAAGATATCTCATGAGAATCTTTGTTGTTTCAGTTTTACCAGCACCTCTATCTTAACAACATCTCTATCTCCACTAACCAAAATTGAATTGTCTTTCCTTCATTAATCATCTCCCTATTTTCTTAAACGGCATATCAAATAAGAAACTACCATAAGTAAACAAAAAAGCTGTCACATCCAGGAAGTGATATGAGTTGCATACGTTTGAAATGTCATTAACTTTGAGTTAGATATTTAGGAAAGCTGAGGGCCATTAATAGGAGTATGAGGTCTAAGAATGGCTACATATGATTAGATATAATTTTTTGTTTCACTTTACTGCAATTAATTTATAAAACGTGTCTATCTAGATGATCTCAATCAAATTTAAAGTTGTAGTTGTTAAGTTATATACATATATTAATAAAGAAGGCATAGTTTAGAATACATTCTAATTTAAGAAGGTTACTAAATTTTCTAATGTTGCAACTTGGGTTTTGATGATAGAAAGTTTTAGTATACAGAGTACTTAATTGCCACTTATTTTGATGACATAGTATGCCTAAATGCACATTAGAAAAAATGCAATGACCATTGGCAACTAAAACCAATAGGCACAAAAGCATGGAGTGGATATAAACTAATGCAAGAGTAAGTAAGACATTTTGTCAAACACATGATGTGCACAAAATTTCAACATTAGAATATACCATAAAACCAATAATGAACAATCCTAAGTATGGGATGAGCACATCAGATAGTTCAAACAATCAAAACCAAGTTAGAAATCCACACCTCATGTATCAATG
Organism: Castanea crenata; assembly: GCA_020976635.1. NCBI lineage: Eukaryota > Viridiplantae > Streptophyta > Magnoliopsida > Fagales > Fagaceae > Castanea > Castanea crenata. Next base: position 58,111 of record JAGHPS010000975.1, read on the forward strand.
TCTAAGATTTATGATTTTTTTTCCTGAATAATGTCTAAGATCTTAACAATTGTTGCAAGTGATAATTTTTAGGTAAAATACTATTTTAGTCCCTAGACTTTGTAAATAGTTAAAAAAAAAAAAAAATTTATCATATTTTTTATAATGTTGTTTATAAAGTTGCTTACCATTATTGTATATCTATTAGTTGATGATTTGCATAACATAGATACTAAATAAGAGGTTGAATTGTTCATTAGATTTTTTAAGTCATATATATATATATATATATATATATATATATATATATATATAAATATATAAATTTGAATGAAATGTCAAAAAATGAGATTATAAAAGTTTCCAACTTTATTTCTAATATAATTTCTAAATTAGTGAAGAACATCTCATTTTTAGTTATGATAGGAAATATAATTTCCCTAGTTAGAGTTTAATTAGTTTTAAGTTTAAATTTTTTATTATTATATTTAATTTTTGATTTTTGATTTAATCAAGTGAATGTAATGGTTGATTTTATTACACTATAAAGTTTTCAATGTCTTCTGTATAGTCCAAGGAAGTCAATACCGTACCGGAGGCTGTACCGGTTTGACCAGTGGTACGATATATTTCGGATACCGGTCAATACCGGTGTACCGTTTCGGATTTATCACTATTATGTTATATATATATAGACATATTTGATTATTTATTTAGAATTATTGATAAATCTATATAAGAATCCTTAAATTTATAATAGCATATTTCTCTAAATTAATTGCTTATTTTTAATATGATTATTTCTTGCTCAAATATCAACCCATTAATATATCCTTATATGCTAGATTGTAATAATAATAAAGAACTAAAAAGGTAATATTAATTATTAAAAAAAAAAAAAAACATAAAATGGCTTATCCAATTTGAGTGGCAGCCAGCTATAAGTCAAAGCATGTTTGAAAGCATGTTTGAAATTGCACATTCCTAATTCACGTGGGGTGTCAGAACACTCAGACCTCAAGCAAAATATATTAAACAAGAGCCACACACAATCAAAACAAAAGGCACATGAAACAAGAGCCACACACACACACAACTAAAGCAAAAGGCACAAGAACACCGGCGCAGTCTCGGTGAAAACTGAAGAAGAAAAAGAAGAAGAAGAAGGAGGAAGAGAAGCGGCTAGATAAAACAGGAGGAAGGCTGGCAATGGCTGACAACATGGGAAAACAGCCGGTGAGGACGACATCATGAGCTTTTTGCTTTTAACTTCTTCCATTTTCTTCAAGTTTTCAGTACCGCCGGAACTCAATTTTTCGGCCGAGATGTCCGATATTCGGCGGTACGTCCGGTATAGTCCGGTAAGGACCAGTATTTGAAGCGGTACGAATCATAGGTGTTTTTGTACCGGTTCACCTGCCGGTACGATAAATTCCGGCCGTACCTACCGGTACGGTATGAAATTCACTCCACTGGTATAGTCATTTCTATTTTATTTCTAACTACTCTTGGCCACTTTTTTATTTTCCAAATAATGGTTACTATTGACGTTTGATCTCATTTCATTTTTCTTCCATTATTTATTCTTGATTACTTTGTATGTTCCCTTGCTAGCTATAATTTTTTATGGTTATCAATACGAAATAGATATCATGGATGACTTAAATAATTATAGATGTAGTTATGTTAATGGTATATCAAAGGTATTTTTTTTCTTTTTCTGAATTTTCAAGGAAAGACGAAAGGAATTTCTCTAATTTGGTCTCAATCAATTAAGACATCAATAATATCTTAACGGAAGTAATAATGAGTATTACATTTTTTTAATGTATGAAGCGGTTAGGTTAGTGGTATGTCAAAGTTAAAAAAAAAAAATTTAAAATTCCAAGGAAATGTAAAAGGTCTTTTTTTGAAAAAAGAAATGAGAACTTTTTAAATAGTAGAAATATGATTGTTTTAATTACCTTGTTTATAGACTTCATTATTAAGTTATAATCATCTAAATTATAATAGACCACACAAGATAAATATGTATAGATGATTTTTTTTAATTCATTGTTTACTTATTGATATCTAAATTAAAGTTTTTTTAAAATCTAAATTAAAATAGATGAATATATAGAGGTAAAATTATATGAAAAGTTAAAACTACCCAAGATAAATGATAGGCCACAAACGTATTGACCCCTAGTGATGGATTAAGTTGATTAATTAGCCAAGTTATTAATTAATCAAATTAACATGCAAAGTACGTGGTAGCATAAACAAATCACCAATAAAAAAAAGTGCAACAAAAAATAAATTGACACGGTGATTTGTTTACGAATGGAGAAAACTTACACGGCAAAAACCCCACTAGGTGATTTTAAGGTCACCACTCCCAAAATTCCACTATTATCACAATAAGCGGTTACAAGTAAAGGAATCCCAAGTACCTTACCAACCTATAGTTGAACCCTTACCCCAATACCCAATTGGACTTGTTCTGTAGTGACAATTTCTCCTTTCAATGCGTGGCTCCCAAGTACGTGACTAACCAATTGCGTGGATCTCAGTACGCGACTTCAATCACCAACTAGAGAAAGTTGTTAGCTGTAAAGTTCTTCAATTCATCCACATGATGAAGATCAAGAAAATGCTTTGTTACAAAACCCTATGGTGCAAAGATACAACAACTTCTTCACAAGAGAGATGAACTAGGGTAAGAACTTTGTCTCTGGTCACAGCTTGCTTAAATAAGGATTTCTCAATGCTTGTGCAACTTGTGTACTCTTAAACGGCTCTTAAAATAATCATTTTATATGTCTAGGGTTAGAAGAAAAAAAGGCCTAAAGACACATCCACGGATTAAAATCAAAATAGAACTTCAAAATCTGTTTTTCTTAAACCTCGACAGATAGAGGTGTCGAGACATCTGTCGAGCAGCTGTCGAGCCATGGAGCTGGAACAGCTCTTTAAACCTCGACACATGCTAGCTGTCGAGTTTTAATGAACTTGCACTCTTCATCTTGTTTCTTGGACAGACTTGATGGCTTTAACACTTGATCTTGAAACACAGTTTCTTGAAGCATTAAACATATCCTAAATCTACCAAATTACAGGTAAAGTGCGTTTTGTCAAAAGATCAGCCAATTACATAAACTAATGACATATGTTCTTAACAAGTGAACCACATATGTCCTAACAATAAACATTTAACCATTGGTAGATATGTGTTTTTTGAAGACTAAAAGTTTGCTTGATTGCTTTGCTTGGAACTATATAACTATCAAAATATTGTTGTGAATCGTTCCATCGTTTGCAAATTATCAAGTTTGGTGGCCTTACATGAACTCATGTTTTTTTAATTTTTTTCTTTTTGCTGAAACAACTTAAGAATATTAAAACTTAAGTTATCACATGTGGTAACCGTAAGACACATCAATGATATGAAAAATAGAAAGTTTTAAATTTTTGAAAAGCATTTTTAGTAGACTGTAATATAAAATATTTTTTTCTCAATATTTTATGTTACTATTTTTATATAAGATCAATATTGTTAGCATTCTTTAAAGATGATACATAATATTTTTGAGAAGAAGAAGAAGAAGCAGACACAATGCTAACAAGTAATATAAAATTATTAAGTTTGCGTGATTTAAATTTGTGGCAAAAAAATTAATATATCTATGATAAAGGCTTTCATCTAAATGATGTATAGTAGTCCATATTTTTTTAGTCTTGATTCAAAAAGTCCATTCTATATAAGATTACAAATTGCTCAATCTACAGGCCTAGACACATTCAAAGAGTGCTATCTAAATTATAAATGATATGACCTTTTATCACACAAATATTTTGATTCTCCTAATGTATGGTAAAGGAAGGCAAGTGTGTCTCTAGCCATTTCCTTTATTTGTGATGCATAAGTATGGAGGATGTGATTGAATTTAATATTGAATAAAATAAGATAAGAACAAAAGAGTAAAAAAATATAATATATAATAAACATCAAATTATCCAAGCCATTTTATGTAATATAATAACATTTTATTATTATATACTATATGTATAAGGCAGTAGAATAATATTTAATAATCAAATAGAATAGAAAAGATAACAACTTAAAACACAAAACTAAATTGCATCAACCCAAAGTAGAATTCTAATTAATACAAAAACTCATCAACCTAAGTATGGTTGCAATAAAAAAAAGGAAAAACAATTTGAGAGAGAGAGAGAGAGAGAGAGAGAGAGAGAGAGAGAGAGAGAGAGAAGTAACATTTTTTGTGTGAGAAAACTATGCATAGAATGAAAAATAAAATGTCAAATTTATAGTAATATGTTAAGAATAAGAAGAGTCAAAATAAAGGTAGATAAAATGGTAGAGAATGAATGATATTAAGGAAGAAAGTAGTGGGGAGATGAAGAGGTAAAATGGAGGCAGAGTTTTGGAAAATTAATAATAAAAATAATGGTTGAAAGATATTTTAATTTTTGAATAATGGAGTTTTTAAGTCACCTTATTAAATGAGAAAATGTTTTAAAAAATATATACGAAAAATTAGAAACAAAATAGGATAATGACATGGCTGCTGAGGTGGCTCAATCAGAGTAGAGTAACAATAAATACTACGCTTTAGGTTTTAGATACAATATAGATAAAAGAAATTAATAGTTTAAAACAGAAGCCGTCTATGCATTCAACTGGGTTTGGTTTATAGCAAATGCATATTATATAACAAAAATCAAATGAAAACAGTGTTTGAAAAGTAGACTCTATATTTTGTATTACCTTTCCCAACATTGCCCATTGCAAAGAACAAAAGTCTGTTTCTACTTGCACCTCTTAATTTCACCCAATTTGGAAGTTCCTTTGGTATATCTAAAAAAAGAGAGTCTAGTGAGAAAGAATTAGAGTGAAAACACAAATTTTCTTTCAAAGATAGAAATGTGACTCAATAACATGAATCAAGAAAACTAAAATGGAACATGGCATTTAAAACCCCCCAAAAAAATTTGTAAAAACTAAAGGTTCTCTGAACAAAGAGAGAGCATGAAGAATGAAATGAAGTTTTTTTTTGTTTTTTCTTGTATGGAGAAAAATAAAGTTAAATTTAAATTTATTAAAAAAAATGTAAAATTTATAACTACCCACTAGAATGGTGCAATTGAACACCTGTAAAAATAGTATTGAAATGTTGGTTAATGTTCTCAAAAAAAGAAAAAAAGAAACTGTTGCTTAAGTACGAAACAAAAAGGTACATTTTTCTGTGTTTTTAATTGTAAACATAACATTAATTTATGTAACCATGTAACATAGTAGGGAGTGGTCAACAAAAAGTTAAAGGTTCCGCTTTTATATTTTATATAGATTTATATTTTTTGGGACAAAATTTGACTATGAACTCGATAATAGCCTAAAGTTATAACTTCCACTAAACAAATTAATATAATTACATATTTTAAAAATCTAACCAAACCGTTGGACTGTATGTTCCTTATATTCTTTACACACATGTCAAATTTCGTGTCATTCAGATTTTATTTACTTTCAATTTATAATTTTTTTTATGCATAATTTTAAACTACAAGAATTTGAAATTCAAACATTTAATTGTTGACATAGCTATTAAACATTAATCGTCTAGAAATTTTGTAAGCATGGAGGACATAAAAAGAAAATGTAATCCAATGATAGATTTTCTATTAAGTGGAGTTGTAGTTTTAGACTACAACTAAGCTTGTTATCAAACTTTGTCCCATATTATACAAAAAAAAAAAAAAAAATGGGGTGTAAAAATTATAATGAGGTTTAAATATAGAATAAAATTTGACTAATAAAAAAAATTAGGTATCAAATATCTTTAATTTTATATATACTAGTGGATGCCGAGTCCGATGCGTGAATATATATTATAAGTTCATAAAAAATCTATTGTAAAAAATTATCTTTATAGTTCATGTATAATATGCATATATAATTCAGCATATGAGCATCTTGTTTGAATTAACATAAAATCATTTAATAATTTTGACTAATTGAACCATATATTGCTTTCCCACGTGAATTCTCAACTTATGTATATCTTGATTAGTATAAATCATAGCTCCATTCCCCCATGTTTTCTTCATCTAAACATGTAATAATTGAATCGAGCTATAAGACAAATCAACCAATAACTATTTGCATGTATTTGGCTAGCATTTGCCAAAGTTTAAACTTTCAAACTATCTTGTGTCATTAAGTCACTTATGTAGATTGTGTCTGCTTGTGCGCGCGCATCACAAGCAGAATAGTTTTTTCCCCCTATATGCTTAACTCAAAGTTGACTAATTCCATTCAGGATATATTTGGTGCTGGGGGTGAGACATCAGCAACAACCGTGGATTGGGCAATGTCAGAAATGATGAAAAATCCAATTGTGATGAAAAAGGCACAATCTGAGGTGAGAGAAGTCTTTAATAGAAACAGGAGGGTTGATGAAACATGCATTAATGAGATGAAATATCTAAGCTTAGTTATTAAAGAGACTCTAAGACTGCATTCTCCTGTTCCTCTCTTATTTAGTAGAGAATGTGGGGAGAGATGTATATTTAATGGATATGATATACCTGTTAACACTAAAGTCATTGTTAACGTATGGGCAATTGGAAGATCCTAAACATTGGACTGAAGCGGAGAAGTTTCATCCAGAGAGGTTCCTTGATAGCTCTATTGATTATAAAGGGACTAATTTTGAATATATTCCATTTGGAGCTGGTAGGAGGATATGTCCAGGCATAACATTTGCTATGGTCAATGTTAAGCTTCCACTTGCACTATTTTTGTACCATTTTGACTGGAAACTTACCAATGGAATGAAGAATGAAGACTTGGACATGAATGAGGCCTTTGGCATTGCAATTAGAAGAAAAGAAGATCTACAGTTGATTCCCATTGCTTATCGTCCTTTGCCAGTTGAATAAGCTCACACATGAATACCTTTCATTTTATTTTTTGAAAGAAAGATGCTTTATATTAGTTAGAATAAGACTTCATATGCTTATTAGGTCAAGAAAAATATTATTGTACTTTCATTTAACTTAAATAAAAATATATTGCGAATAAGGATAAAACAGCTCTTTAATAAATAAAATTTTTATAGCATAAGAGCAGCTCAAACCCTATGCAGCTCTTTAATTTCTTGGGTGACTTAGGTAATTGCCTAAGGCTCCTAAGTAAAAGAAGGATCTCAAATTTTAGGTGATAGATTTTATTTTTGGTTCATTGTGGGATATGCTTTGGATCCTGAGTATTTGGTTTCTTGTATATATAAGGGATTTTTAGAGTGTAGAACAACATAAGCTCGATCTACATATCTCAAGTTAAAAACAATAAATAAAGTAAACACAAAACATTATATAAAGATGTTCGATCAACGGTAATCCAAGTGCAATTGGACTATGTTTGTCCTTTCCAACCAACTATGTTGTGATAAAAGTTTGTATTTTAAGTATAAACAATCATTTTATCTAAAATAGTGTTATTATATTCTTTACCTACATATGGTATATTGAGCGGTGTAGGATTAGGGGAAGAGATATCAATATGGCCTTGTGAAAATTAATCATAAGGAGGTATCAAGGATAATTACTGAGCCATTATGGGCAACCAAATTCATAATATTAAAAGGAAAGCTCACTCCATTGTGAGCTCCTTATTGATGAAAAGATGCTACATACATATGCATTTTAATTTTTAAGTTAGAAACACCTATCTATATTTGTTATTTGATCAGTGTTTTAAATTTTGTAACTTTTTTATTTATGGAAACATAATGTATATTCCATTTTATATTCAATTTTTAAATAAGGCGAGATGTTTTGTAAATAATGTAATTGTTGAAAAAACTGGTCCTGCATCTCATGTAAAACCCACAGCGGAAGCAATATAAAGATCTATTTCATTCATAAGAGATAACATATAACCTTGAATTCTAAAATAAAGAAGAGAAAGCATACCTTGATGCAATGAAATTCAAAATCAACACTTGATAATACCTTTAAACTTCATCTCAATTTCACATGGTACCCCAGATGAGTGGTCTCTCAATTAGTTCTTGTGTATTGATTTTCCTTTGGAAAAGTGTATTTTCAAGATTCTATAGAGAAAAACTGTTTCCTCTTCTTTTAATCATACGTTCATCTTAATTGCCTTTGTAGCTACTTTATTTAATAACTCTTATCAAATAAAACTTGATTATCTAATTGGGTTAGCCTTTTGGGCAAGCCCAATTGGGCTTAAGTGTGTTGCTTAGGATGGAACCAAAGGGACTAATAAGGCTCTAACTCCAATGGGCTTTAGACTTATCTGTCAACTCTTGACAAGTCCAAAATTACCATTAATTATATAACAAATACCACTATGGAAATATAATTACACTCTAGTCGTGGATTGGGTAATGATAGGAATGATGGAAAAGGCACATGCTCAGGTGAGAGATGTCTTTAATAAATGAGTGAGGGTTAATAGCTAAAAATCAGGAGGAAATATTTTTATATCAAAACCACCTAAATTGTAGAAGGTAGACGGCTAGCAAATTCAAAATACCATAGCTAGTTGCCCTTATTTCTTATGGATAGTCTAATGGCTGTTATGCATGATTTGCTCCCTATTTTTTCTCCTTCATACATATCCATCTAAATGGATAATATACAGAATATAATGGTTTCTACATAAATGAAATACCAGCTCTCTCTATCTTAAGGTGAGATAGAATTGCTCAAGAATTCTTTTTGGTATTAGAGCCCCTCATGAGATAGAGAGCAGGAGTGGCGATATGTTATAGTCAGGGGGTTCAAATGAGATATATATATATATATATCATGGTTTTAAAAACCGAACCAGGCATTGAACTGTTTTTTTTTTTTAAATTTTCGGTTCAACCCCAATTTTTTCCCGATTTTCTAGTTTTTGACCGGTTGTTGACTGGTTTTGGGGCTTTAATCGGATCGGACTGCACTGGTTTTTTCAGTTGAACCGGTCGAACCGGCCGGCCCGGTCCGATTTTTAAAACAGCGATATATATATATATAAAGGGGGTAAGTTACAGATAAAGGCCGATTGAGGCCATGATATTACAATAGGCTAGAGCCATTTGATTACAATGCTAAGGGTTGTAAAGAGGAGGTAAAGCTGGGTGAGGTGTTTTGGAGTTCTTCCTAAAACGGGAACCTCTGAGGTAATTTTGGAGCTCTTCCTAAAATTGGTCCTGCTTCAGAATGGAGACTTGGCTACCTTATATAGACTGAAGGGAGCCTTGGATGCCATCTGAAGATTGCTGGAATCACGGAAGGTGAATTGCTTTTTACTGAGGTGAAAACTCTTTCCACTGAAAGCAACAGTGATTCTGAATGATTATGTATGTGAACAGTAACTTTTATTGTTCATGAATAGTGACTTGTCCCCATGCTTTTCCGGAGTACTGTTCATCTGTCGTTGTTGGATGAATAGTAGTCTGTCGGGGAATCTGCTGAGTGCTGGTACTATTCATGATGCGGGTACTGTTCATATCAGTGGCTGGTGCTGATTTTGAATAGTAACCAGATTAGAACCTTATCCCGAGTTGCTTGGTCAGGATGCTTTTTTAATCGCTATCCAAATTGTAACCACTGTAAGGATCTTGGGAATCCTGAAGAGGACCAATGGGATTGTGATTAACTGATGCTACTAAGGCAGTGGGAGAATCTTGTTCTTCTGATTCTAGCTGTTGTGAGTGGGCCATTAGCAACTGGGCTAGTTCTTTTAACTTTTTGCTAGATTTTCTGGTGATTTGGACTGAGTCTAGGCTAGACTGAGATCTTGTTTTGTGAGCAATAGGCTGCTGGATTGGAGGAGGATAGTCCTTATAGACTTGGTTGATGATTTGTTCAATCCTTAGGTTGTCCCACCATTTTACTGAGAATTCTCTATCCAAGAGATTGGCATTAATCTTATAATCCCACTTGCTAATCCAATGAATTCTGAATCTTTTGGAAAAAAGCAGAATTACTAGAAATTGGGAGCGATGGCTTGAGGTCTTATATCTTGAACCAAAGTACCTCAGGGCATCCGGTAAAGGTTCTGGAAAAATCTGAGGGATTGAACCAAATATTTCCCACCATTTGAGGAATCAAGAGGGAAGCTGACCGAAGAAGTCTCTGCTAAATATTAAGAACCATGAATGGTTGTAATTCTGATTCTAAATGAAGAGAACTTTTTCAAAGGAATCAATATAGTCATAATAACTATAATAGAGTGCTGAGCCTGAGGGGGATTTGTAGTTCTTGAGGATCCTTAACTCAGAAGGATGTTGTCCCCAATCTTGGCAACTGACAAATCTTGTGATGATGAACTTGTGATAGAGGACTACTGAGGGGTCCCTGCTGTTGAAGATGTTTTCTATCTGAACTGACTTTTCCTAGCTGAGGATACTTTTATAGAACTTGATATTTTTCTCTGAATGCTTGGGTAAGAAATGCCATCCTTGTGGCAGAACTTCCATGGCTAGGGCAAGAGGATCTATTATATGAACTAGGTGGGGCTCAATATAAGAGATATGTTGGAGGAAAGATTTCTTAACATAAGAAGAGTTTCCTTTCCTGGTTGGATAAGAAGGCTTTTGAGTTTGGATAGGGCCAAAAGGTTCTTCTACAAGATAAGGGTTGGTTGCTTTTGGTGCTGGAGAGGCTAAGGCTGAGCTATAACTGGGCTGACCATAAGGTGGCATTTCATAATTTGGTTTTGGAATCGTTGAAACCAAATAGCGATTGGCAATGTTTGATAGTGAAGCAGGGTTGTCCTGACTAGGGTTTCTTGCTTGGGAAGAAGGGACAATTTGGCTAGGGGTGATTGGTACAAGTTTGCCTGGGTTTTGTGCTTGGCTAGTACCAACAAGGTTTTGCTGTTTAGGCAATTTTGGGGGTTGGGGTTGTTGTACGGGTTTCTTTCCGGACATCTTGGCTATAATTCTGCAAAAATTCACGAGTTAGGAAATCAGGGATGCTGTTTTGACTTCCTTCAATGAATTCTAAATCAAAATAAAAAACTGAAAGGATGGCTTGCCATCATGCAAAAATCTGTTTTGATGCAATGTTTTGAACATCTTTTTTCTAAAACATGTTTTGAAGACTTGCAATCAATTCTGATAAAAAACTTTTGGTTCAAAAGATCACTTTGAAATTTTGAAATGCATAGTACTATAGATAGTATTTCTTTTTTAATAGTACTATAATTAATCTGAGTGGGAGTCCATATTCCCGAATGGAAACAGACTATCTATTCAGGAGAATTAGGACTAACACGCTGGAGGAGGATGCCACCATAACTGATGTTAGAGGCATCTGTCTGGACAATCTTGAAGGAATTGATTGAGGGAATTCCTAAACATGGAAGGGTCTTGACATATTGTTTGATATGCTGGAGCATAATGGTATGGGTTGGAGTCAAAGGGGATGGGTTGGTTCAAAGTCTATCAAAAAGAAGTTTAAATTGCTGTCTGAGATTCTGATAGAAATCTGAGATATAGTTGAGAGATCCTAGAAATCTCTGAAGCTGGGTTTTATCTAGGATTTCATCTGAAAACTTATCCACAAACTGGATGGCTCTATCTATGGGTTTGATTACACCATGGTGGATATCAAAACCTAAGAAACGAATTCTGGTTTGGAAAAGTTTAATCTTGGGAGCTGAGACAACAAGACCATTGTGCTTGATGGTATGAAGGAATGCTCTTAGATGTTTCTGATGTTGGTCCAAGGACTACGAGAAGATGAGTACATCATCGATGTATACAATGGCATGACTGGAGAATGGATTAAAAATCTCATTCATGATATTTTGGAATTCAAATGGTGCATTTTTTAGACCAAAGGGCATTACATTCCATTCGTAATATCCAAAGGGTGTGGTGAAGGCTGTTTTATACCTACCAGGCTCTCTGATTTGTATTTGCCAAAATCCACTCTTCATGTCAAACTTGCTAAAAACTACAGCTTTACTAATCCTATTAACTAGGTCTTTTTTGTTGGGAATTGGGTACCTTACCCATTCTCAAGTTTATGGTATAAACAAGGAGTACGAAACGTGCTACTTGTTATCCCCTTCAGCCATTCAAGCATATAGGGACACATGTCATAACTTCCTACACATACGTTTAGTCTAGGTAGGAGTTAAACCACTCATCAGAAGAGGTTTGAACAACTCAATCCTCATGGCCCTTAGAGATGTTCATCACATCAGATTCAACGACAGCCTCTTAGGAACCATAGAAACCAGTCTTAGCAACGGACCAGTCCATTTGACTGTTTCCCAGACTTTTCTATCCACATCCATGATAGCAATGTTATCAAAGCCCTCACACTCAATATCAAGACCCATGGAACCCTCATGACGCAGGGAACTGGTCAGATCGCCTTGATATACAAAGTATACTACAAGTGCATAAGAATGAACATGAATGTCGGAGCACTTGACAGAAGGGAAAGAGGTGAGACAACCCTCATCCAAACCACTGACTCTAGTGCCAAGATTTAGGTCCCAAGAACCCTAAAATGGACAAAGGTCATATTCCCAGCCAATTGGACTTTAGAGAATGAAAACCATACTCTACAGATCCAAAACCTAGCCCAGAATCCAAATCTAGAATTTGTCTAGCAGCTAGCCGACGGCATGGTTAGGTTAAGCTTTGACATATGGGAGAGCTATAAAATATTTTTTTAAAAATATTGTTTTGAACCCCTTGCAATATAAATTTGCACACCGCACTGTGGGCTTGACCCCCCTTTTTTTTAAAGCCCAACTTAAACTCTGGGAAAAAAAGAAGAAGTCCAAAAGAAAATTCTGGTCTTTAATCTCATAAATAAGAAGCCCATAAATCAAATTTTGGAAAATCATAAACAAAAAAAGGGCAAAATAAAACCTAAGAATTTTCAGCTGCCTAACCTCCAAAATCTCTCATTATCCTTCTTCACTCTTCAAACCCAAAGGAAAAAGCCTGCCTCTACTTCACACACAAAATCTGCTGCTGCATAGCCCCCATGATCTGCCGCCGCTTGACTGTCCCTAATCTGCTGCCGCTTGATCTAGTTTTTCAGCTCTCTCTTTCTTTCTTTCTTACACTGTGAGAGTGTGTTTATAGTGTTTTGATATGCTATTTTACTAAATTTGTGTGAGTGAATCACCATATGTGTGTGGAGTTATCTTTTGATTTCTTTTGTTGAGTTTTGAATCTTGGACTGTGTGTGTGTGTGTGGGAGGGCTGTGGGGTTAAGAACTGTGACTGTGTTATGATATTTGTTGTTGAATAACTCATCTAGTCAACTTGAGTTTTGAGTCTATGATAAGTTTGACCGTGTGTGTGGGCCTATAGGGGTTAATGGGTTATAGAACTTATAGTGTTTTAAGGGGGGTTTGGTACATACACTTAAACAACAATTTTCGGTTTTTAAACAACATTACACTTATTTTCATACACTTTTTGACCTACATGTATTTCTAAAAAATACAAACAATGAACAACATTACCAAACGGGCCCACTGTTTTTGAGTTTCTTTACTGTTGTAGTGTTGTTGTAAGTGTTTGTATTGATTTGATATAAAGTTGAGTTATGACTCATCTTTTGCACTTTGACTATTTGACTAATTTGTGACCTATTAGTGGTTTCTTAATTTTGCTGAATCGAGTTGTGGTTGGTGGAGGGGTGTCCCCACATGGACCCATCATCACCCCTCCACCAACCACAACTCGCCACATAGGCGAGTTATGGGCAATGTTGTGGGCAATGGTGTGGCACCAGAATTACTCATGTGACTTGGTCAAAACATTAACACTAAAGGACAATAAAAATATAAAATATTTAAAGAATTGTAAATTTATAAATTAAATAATTGCATAAAAATCACTTAACAATAATTAATATGTTTATTGTATTAGAAAGAAATATGTCAAATGAACTTATAGTTTTTTTTTTGTTTTTTGCTAGTACTATGGACAAAATTGTAATAAGGAAACCCCGTAGGCTGCAAGATTTATCTCCTACCCAAGATTCATCTCTTATATAACTTATGTTTTTTATTGACCCCCCTAGACAAAAATCCTGGAGCAGCCCTTGATAGAGAGAGAAACAAAATTCTGTATTTTCTTTTTCTTATTAAACCCACCATGTCAACCACATCAAACTCTTTCCCTGCCCTCACTTAATCCGCTGACTACCCATATCCTATGACACAAAATATTGCAAATTTCGTGTCACTTCATCTCTCCTCTACTAAATTCCTTCTCTGGAAAACACAAATGCGCGTTATCCTTGAGAGCTGTGATCTCCAAGGCTTTATCAATGGTGAAGTTCAACCACCACCCCAGTTCATCAATAATGCTGACTCAGGCACACAAACTAATCATGCATTTGTGAAGTGGCGCAAAACTGATTGTCTTGTTAAAGGTCGGTTGACAGCCACTCTCTTCGAGGAAGTTCTTGGTATTGTTGTAGGCCTCAATACTGCTTTTAAGGTCTAGAATGCATTGGTTCATGCATTTGCTCATGTCTCATCAAACCGAAGCCTTGCACTTAAGCAACAACTTACCTCTATAACTCGAGACCAATACCTTAGCCGTTTATCTCTGTCGATTCAAAGCAGTGTGTGATGATCTTACAGCCATTGGGAAGCTAGTTCCAGATCACAATAAATCATGGTGGCTACTCAATGGGCTTGGCAAAGAATTTGAGGTGTTCACTACTGCCATGTTGACACCACTAATCCTTCCATACTCTGAAATTGTCACTTTACTGGAGAGTTATGCTAAAAGGCATAAGTTTGATGCTCAACCCACTCCTCAAATGGATTTAATTCTATGGCCAACGTAACAATAAAAATAAAAGAAACAATGGTGGTTAAGGGTCCTTTAATCCTAAGGGACGTGGGTTTGTTCAAGGTGCCCAATTTGCACCAAAGAATTCCAGCCATCCTACACGAAATCAGCCAACAAATTCACCAATCATCACAGCCAAAAACATAAAAGATGAAGTAATTACCTGTCAGATTTGCAACAAAAGGAACCACGCCCTCAAATGCTTTAACCGATTCAATCACTCATTCATAGTAGACAATATTCCACAAGCATTAGTAGCTATAACCATTGCTAACAATCAAGTTTTTGAGTGGTTCCTAGACACAGGAGCTAGTGACCATATTACTCGTAAACCAGTTCACTCTTTAACTCCTTATCATGGATTTGATGGTGTTATGATTGACAATGGTCATACTTTACCTATCACACATATTGGTGAAACTACTCTTGGTATTGGCTATTCTTCTATTCACTTAAAAGATGTGCTATTAGTTCCTGATATTAAGAAAGATCTGCTCTCTGTTAGTAAACTTACTACTAATTATCCACTTATCTTTGAGTTTGATGGACATGGTTTTGTGATAAAGGACAGGACAACCAACAAGACAGTAACACAAGGGAGTAAACGAGGTGGTCTTTATGCCTTTGATAGAGGTCCAACAACCTTATTCTCCCATCGATTCAAGTGGGTTAGTAGAGATTGTTGGCACTGTCTCCGCAGTCATGCACACCAAAGGATCATTGATCACTTGCACTCAAGAAGTTTCATTTCTTTTGCTTTAGAATCTAAGTCTTCTTCAATTTGAACTAGTTGTCAAATGGGGAAATCATGTAGACTTCCATTATTGCCTAGAGAAAATGAAATAAAAATCTCATTTTACAAAATTCATTGTGATCTATGGGGCCTAGCCCCTGTTACTTCTAGAGAAAAGTTTCGCTACTACACAATATTTGTTGATGAATTAGGACTCACCATGATGTTCCATGCACATCTACCACCAAGATTTTGGACAAATTGCTTTTCCACAGCAGTGTTCCTAATCAATTGTCTACCATCCCAACACCTCAACATGGAATCCCATTTTTTTAGACTCTATGGAAGAACTCTGGACTATTCTTCATTACGAGTATTGGGCTCAAAGTGCTTTCCTTATCTTGGTGAGTATAGATCACATAAGCTTGACCCAAAGTCCCTTCCTTGTGTTTTAATTGGCTATAGCATAAAGCATAAGGGGTACAAATGCTTGTATCCACCGACTGGGTGAGTTTATATCTCATGCCATGTGGTCTTTAAATGAACTCGCCTAGTCGATGGATATAGACATGTGTGCCCCTTACACTTCCTTCTCAACTGAGCCTCCTATAGTGACCATATTAGGCTCTTCTTTGTCTGAGCCATGTCAAGCATCTTACTCAGATCCACCAGTAGAGATCACTACTATTCCTCTTGAAAAAAACCCAACTCAGCACCCCATGCTCACTTGTTCTAAGCTTGGTGTACGTAAGCCCAATCCCAAGTATGCTAATCTCCATGTAGCCGCATAAAGCATGATATCCCAACTATATCTGCCATGGATGAGGAGATGGGTGCTTTTACTGCAAACAAAACATGGACCCTTGTTCCATGCAAACCTGAGATGAATGTGGTGGGATGTAAATGGGTTTATAAAGCTAAAATTAAACCCGATGGCTCCTTAGAGCAACTCAAAGCACGATTAGTTGCCTAGGAGTTTCATCAAGTTGATGGCATTGATTTCTCAGAAACCTTCTCTCCTGTTATCAAACAGGCTAGTATTCGAATTACCCTCACAATAACAGTTGTCAAGGGATGGGAAATTTGCCAACTTGATGTCAAAAATGCGTTCCTTCATGGCTTTCTATCTACTCACATTTACATACATCAACCACTAGGCTATGTTGATCCAGGACACCCTGTTCATGTTTGCCAACTAAGTCGTGCCCTATATGGCCTCAAACAAACCCCTCGCACTTGGTTTGATAGGCTTAGTGACTTTCTTTATCAACTCGGCTTTTATTGCAGCATATCTGACCTGAGTTTGATCATTTGTCAATCTTCTCAAGGAGTTCTTATTTTGCTACTCTACATTGATGATATGATAGTCACTAGTGACAACCCAAATTGGATTCAATGGCTTATCTCTCAATTGGCTCATGAATTCTCCATTAAAGCTTTGGGTTTCAATTTTGTGTCAATTTATGTATGCTCCTACAATGGCTCATTACCAGCTTGTCAAATGCATTTTGCATTACGTCCATGGGACTGCTTACTTTGGGTTACAAATTTTGGCCTTAAGTACTCTTGATTTGTATGGGTTTTTTGATGTTGATTGGGCAGGTTGCTCTATTAGCAAACGGTCTACCACAGGGTTTCGCACATTTCTAGGCAGTAATTGCATCTCTTAGAGTGCCAAAAAGCAATCAACTATGTCTCGATCTAGTGCTGAGGTTGAGTATCGCTCCATGGCATCCATTGCAGTTGAACTTATATGGTTGTCCTTCTTACTTTGTGATCTTGATATTGCCTTTCCTCACCCTCCAATACTACGTTGTGATAACTTGAGTGCCTTGTATATGACAGTGAATCCTGTCTTTCATGGAAGGACAAAACACATTAAACTAGATTATCACTATGCTCGTGAAAATGTGGCTCTTGGCTCTCTTGAAACCCGCTTTGCTCCATCCAACCATCAACTAGTTGATATCTTCACCAAGCCCCTCTCTAGGGTTGCCTTTTGGGAATTAACGAAACAAACTTGGCCTTTGTCTTAATCTACAGCCAAGTTTGAGGGGGAGTAAAAGTGCAGCTGAAAATCAAGAGGCTAAAAATCAGGAGGAAAATATTTCTATATCAAAACCACCTAAATTGTAGAAGGTAGACAGCCAACAAATTCAAAATACCATAGCTAGCTATCTTTATTTCTTATGGAAAGTCTAACAGCTGTTACATATGATTTTCTCCCTATTTTTTCTCCTTTGTACACATCCATCTAAATGGATGATATACAGGATGTAATGGTTTCTATAAAAATGAAATACTAGCTCTCTCTATCTCAAGAATTCTTTAAATGAAACATGCCTTAGTGAGAAGAAATATAAAATAAAAAAACTTTTGTGGGCTTTAGTTGTTTAGCACAGAAATTTGTTGTGCAACAAAATACTAAAAAACTTTTTTTCAGTCTCAACCAGATAACAGGAAACAAATCGCCTTTGTTGAAAAATGATTTTCTATTGTGAAATGATAGAAATATATAAAACAAAGTAAAAGGAAACAAGAAATATATATTGATAAACTCTTATATTCAAGTGGTCATCCACAATTCTTTTGATCTCTTTTAGATGTGTACAATAACAGTAAAGTAATCTCACATATATATAGGGTCTTAGAATGCTTGTAGAGTTTATGGGATAATGTTGTAATAATGAATACACTTATGGATATACATCTTCCCTATAGGCTTTATACATTTCACCTTTTTCACATCCCAATAACCTTTTCATTGCCCAAAGTTTACACATTCCAATCAGGCTTTATTTCTAACATTTTTATTAAACATTTTCCTAACAAAATATTGTACTCTAAAACAAACGTAACATAAGATAATATATAATGTACTTGGATTGAAAAGATTACTTCACCCAGATGAATATTACAAAGTCTTTTAAAGGAAAAAACTAATTATTCTCCGAGTCTTCTTTCTTGAAGATGCTTGCAAGCTATGAAGCACGGGTGCATTTCCAGATTCGGGTGCGGGTACGGGTGTAGGTGCGGGACTCAGCAATTTTTGAAAAAATAGGGTGTGAGTGCGGCAATTTAAAAAATTATTTAAATTTTTTTTTATATATTTTATATATTGCTAAGCATGCTTGTTTATATAATAATAATAATAGAAAACTCATATAATAATAATAATAATAATAAGTACACAAAAGTTTTTTACACTTGAATTATTGACAGAGGTATTAAAATAGATGAGGCTTCCCATAAATAAATAAATAAGATGTGGCTTAGTGGCTCACGTATTTGGTCAGCCCAAAAACAAAATAAAGGATATATGTGGCAGGTATTAAAATAGGTGTAACATCTTCCCATTTAAAAAAAAGAAAAGGGAAGATGTGGCTGGCTCACGTGTTTGGTCAAAGAGGGGAAAAAAAATAAAATAAAGCCTTTAAGTGGTTAACAAAGGCATTTAGCTTACCTTATCATTTCACTGTAAAATAAAAAAAACAAAAAAAAACAGAAGGCAAGGGCTCTGGCGAAAAAAAGGAAGAAGAAAACGAAGAAGCAAAGAAGAAGAAGAAGAAGAAGAAGAAGAAAGGGGTTAAGGCCACCAGTATCTTGTGATGGCGATAGCGGCTATCTTTTATCATTATCTACCGGTATATTAAGGGTTTTTTTTTTTTTTTTTCTTGCCCGCCGATTTCCTCTTTCCAACCAAAACACACTGATATTCGATGGATACGATCCGAATCAGCACGAATCAACACGATTCGAAGCCAAATCAGCACAAGTCGGCGTGAATCTGGAAACAAAAAAAAAATTCCGACGCGGCACCAACGCGCGGACAGCATTGTCCCCTGCCACACCCTGCATCAAACGCCGCTGCAGCGCCTCTGATGCCGCGTCCGTGCTTCATAGCTTGCAAGTAATCCTTGGTTTTAAAAAATGCATATAGAAAGAATCTAGATACACAGCATCAGGATGCGCAAAAGTCCAAACTAAAATAAAATAATTACAGCTGATTGAGGCGTGAATATTGCACAAAGTTGCTCCTATATTCCACACTATATATGCATATATAGGATGCAATATTCACTTCCAACCTAATCTACTTTCGTCATATGGGACTCCACGCCTTCTCCTTCCCAACACTGTTCACGTTCTTGCTCTTTACTTTCATGGTAGTCAAACTATGGAAGAGATCCAAAACCAACCACTCAAATTTGAATCTGCCCCCAGGGCCATGGAAGCTACCTATTGTGGGGAACATGCACCAGTTTGTTGGCTCTCTACCCCATCGTGCATTGAGAGGCATGGCAATGAAACATGGCCCCCTTATGCACCTTCAACTTGGAGAAGTTTCTACCGTTGTGGTTTCATCACCAGAGTTTGCCGAACAGGTGATGAAAACTCACGATATTAACTTTGCATCATTGGTTGAAAAACATGCTTGTTTATGATGAATGAGTGATAGGACATGAGAATGACTGTCATAATTTAGAAAATTGGTTCACTGGGCGAGGTGAGTACGTAACACCTCATTTCTTAACTTAACATCGAAAGTAAGATCCATGGTTCATATATAGACTAGGTTTTATCATGCATAATTTTTATCTTTTTATAACGTAACTATGACATCAAGACAAGTAATTTTTGTTAGATTATATTTAGGGTCTGTTTGAATTACGCTTATTACTGAAAATTAAAAACACTGTAGTGAAATAATTTTTAAATGTGTGAATAGTGTTGTGAGATCCATTTTTAATAACAATTTTGCTGAAAAAAGAGGTTTGTCGCTGTATCCAAACGTATTCTTAGGATCAAAGCCATGTAGTATACTTATTAGGATCAAGTAATTTTTATCTTTTAATAGTATAACTAGGACATCAAGCCACGTAATTTTTGTTAAATTATATTTAGGATCAAAGCTATGTAAGGACATCGCAATATTTTCTGTGCAAAAAGTCATAACTAATAAGCAAGTTTTTTATTTATTTATTATTATTTGGATTTTGGGGACCAGGTTTATAGCAGGGAAATGAAAAAGAATAATTAATTCTTTCTTCATTGTTTTACTTTTCCACCACTCTTTCCTAATTTCCTCCTCAACTTATGCCCCTCCACAGCCCATGCCCTCCACCTTAAAATTGTCCACCACCACACAACTACTATTGTGGGATTTTTATACCTGCAAGAAAATACTAGAATTATTTTTTTCTCAGTCTCAATCAAATAATAGAAAACAAATCAACTTTGTAGAAAATATTTTCCATTGAAACATTTTCCCAACAAAATTATTGAACTCTAAAACAAATGGAACTTATGACAATATATATTATATTGTTCGAATTAAAAATTACTTCGGCAGATGAGCATCACAATTAAATGATAGTCAATTAGAAGAAACAAAAAACTAATTTGATGCCTCTCTAGTCTCTACCCTCAGGGCCATGGAAGCTACCTATTAATTATAGGGAACATGCACCAGTTTCTTTCATGTACATGGATCACCAATCACTCAGGCATTACAAGTGGGTTCCCAGCGTATTGGTCATGGGTAGCCATTTATATTATTCAATTAGTCAAATATTCTTGGTAGCCTTCGCCATTGATTCTCACGACAATGACATAAACAGCCTCCTCTACTCAGAGCTCATGTTTCGTCACGATACATGTCAAGGAGCTCGTTCAAGGTTTCATTGAGGGTGAGATCCATTTGCGCGGTACCCTCATAACCATGGAACAAATCTTATGGGTACCAAGAAGTTCAAGATTCTGATTTTAAAATAGTTTAACTTGAACTCAATCACTTTTGGCCTCTCCATTACAATGCAAAATGTCAAATAACTTGATAATGTGTGTGGCCAATGGGGTGTGTAGTCAACCCGCCAAAACCGACCCGACCCGACCCGACCTGACCTGACCCAACCCAACATGTCGGGTTGGGTTGGTTTTTAGGGCATGGTGGGTTGGGTTAGGTTACAAATTTTTTTTTAATAACATGTTAGATTGGGTTTGGGTCATAAAATTCTAAACCCGCCAAACTTAACCCAACCCACCCATATATTTAATATTTATATTTAAAATATATTATATAATTAATAATCTTTTTAAAATAACTAGCTCTTCCTATCCTCTATAAAAGCCAATTAATTCACACAAACCCTAGTAAATTACTATTGTTGTTTAGTCATTAGTGTTATTTGTCTCTAAGAAGTTACATTGATACTAATCTTTCAGTTTTTTAGCTATATTTATATTTATATTTATATTTTTTTCTACTCAATTTAATAATAATAAAAAAAAAAATTTGTCCATTCCATGTGAATTGGATTGGGTATTGGGTTGAACTTATGTGATGTGTTAGGTTGGGTTAAATTTTTTTTAACTCACCATAGTGGGTTGGGTCAAAAAATCCCCTTAACCTGACCCATGCACACCCCTACTGGCCATTTAATGTTTTACATACATTGACCCGAAAGAGGAATATATATATATTTTTTTTTTGCAAGATTGATTATAATTTGCCTGGTGATTGTAAGTTTTTATAATTTGGAGTGCAAATATTGCAAGCACCTCTATATATTTGGGTGATTTTTTGTAATTAAAATAAGAATAAAATTGAGCAAAATATCATAGCTACAAATATAAGCCCCTGGACTAGGACTTTGATAGCTAAACAAAATAACAAATAGTAAAATATTATTATTGTAACATTTTTAAATTTATTTGATTAAAAAAAACTAACATAACGTGATCTTATTAATGAAAGCAATAAACAAAAAATAAAATTGAAGAATAAAAAAAAGTAAATGATAGATGATAGAAGAGAGAACTAATTTATTCCCCAAGTCTTCTTTCTTGAAGATGCTGGCAAGTAATCCTTGGTTAAAAACATGCATAAAGAAAGAATCCAGACCCACAGCATAAAGATGCACCAAAGTCCAAACTAAGATAAAATAATTATAACTGAGGCGTGAATATTGCAGAAAGATGCTCCTAGATTCCAAACTATTTTTGCATGGCTGTGCTTGCAAGTGATATGAATGACATGAGTCTTATTGAAGTATTGGCTCTACAGAGTTATAATATTGCCTATGATATTGGGGGAAAATGGACTTTTACCCTTAATTTTTGAACAATGCAGTAATTTGTCTTTGTTTTCAAACTATTTAGTT
Source organism: Castanea crenata (assembly GCA_020976635.1). Classification (NCBI taxonomy): domain Eukaryota; kingdom Viridiplantae; phylum Streptophyta; class Magnoliopsida; order Fagales; family Fagaceae; genus Castanea; species Castanea crenata. The sequence goes on from JAGHPS010000975.1 coordinate 80,856, forward strand.
AGATGTTCCTGTTTTGAAACTCGATTTTTTGAAAATCGAGTTCCCCTTATAACTCAAATTTTTAAAAATTGAGTTCCCCTTATTATAACTTGAGTTTTCTTATTACTAAACAAATTATTATCGATCGATATTTCGAGTTCTCTTATTAGTGCCAATTGGTATTAATTGAGAAATTATTAGTACCAACTGAAATTGAAATCTGATTTTTCTTTAGAAAATACTCAAAAATAGCAATCTAATAGTGAATTTTCAAGGTAGTTAGCAGTTATGGGCAATTAATTAACAGTTACTTAGGTTACTTGATAATAGTTAACAACCTATTGCCCTGTATTCGAGCAGTCCTAAGTATAAAAGACTAATATCATTGTAAGCAGGAATCAAGAAAGAAGAATTGTTAAAGAAAGTAGCAACTAGCAAAACGTTGTAATAAGAAACTAAAGAAAGCAACCAACAAATAAAGAAAGGAATAAACAAATAAATTATTAATAAATCTAATAATCACATAGCAGCTTAGTAACAGCATCAGTGCATGACTTGAATCTAAACAAAAGCTAGAAAACAATTGAAAAATAAATATATTATTATTATTATTATTGACTAAAACCAATTGTTTTTTTTTTGGTGGTAATCTACGATATTATTTTATTAAACTAGAAAACAAGAGAAGGGCAATCTACCTTAGTTTTGGATTTATTGGGAAGATGCATGACTAAACCATGGAACTCACTCACATGCAGTCTCAAGTCTGTCAGTTGTGACCAGGGGCGGCTTGATGCATTTTGGGGCCTAAGGCGAAAATTGTTTATCTTGTTTCACATATAAAATTACTATTAATCAACATGAACCACGTAATTTTTTTTTAAAAGTTTATAAACACAAAAAAATTTGACAACTTTTTACATTTATTGATGTGGCAAATTGATAGTACGTAATGAGTAAAAAAGTGATGTCAGTGGTGAATTTAGTTGAAAATTAGTAAAAGTTTGCTAACTTGATTATTGTAAAAAATGTTGTGATTTTTTTTGTGAATTGCTTTATTTCTTTTTTTTTTTTTTTTTTTAGAATTGTTACATTCAAAATATTTTTCATGAAAAATCTTAGGTGTTGAGTTGCTTCTTATTTTCTAGTTGAATCTACCATTAAAATTATTTTTTTACTGTCAATAACAACCTTTAACAATTTACTATTAAGATTTTTTGTAAAAATATTGTGGACGTAGCATTTTTTTCTCTTTTTTATTTGTTTTTCATTTGATAAAAAAATATTATTTTATTTACTGGTTAATATTTTTGCTTAATTAATACTATTGGTTAAAATTTAGGGGCTTTTTTTCACTTGGGGCCTTAGGCGGCCGCATCAATGGCTTATGCCATTAAGCCGGCCCTGGTTGTGGCTTTAAAAAGTAAAATTATTGTACTTGAAAATAAATGGAAACTAGGACAGCAATATATATTTTAGTTGAAATTAAAAAATTACTTCAGCAGATAAACATAACAAATGAAAGCCTATTACAAGAAAAGGTTAATTATTCTCGAAGTCTTCAGTCTTGAAGATGCTTGCAGGTAATCCATTGTTAAAAACAATAGCTACAGCATATATAAAGACAGGAACTATACCTATGACCTAACAGCAAAAAGATGCCAAAGTCCAAACTATAAGATAATTGAAACTGAGGAGAGAATATATATTGGACAAAAGATGCTCCAAGATTCCACACTATGCATTTATAAGATGCAATTTTCACTTTCAATCTAACCCACTTCCCTCATGGAACTCCATGCCTTCTCCTTCCCAATCCTGGTCACCTTCTTGATCTTTATTTCTATGATAATAAAAATAGGGAAGAGATCCAACACAAACCATTCAACTTTGAATCTTCCCCCGGGGCCATGGAAGCTACCTATTATAGGGAACATGCACCACTTTGTTGGCTCTCTACCCCATCGTGTATTGAGAGACATGGCACAGAAACATGGCCCCTTGATGCATCTTCAACTTGGAGAAGTTTCCACCATTGTGGTTTCATCTCCAAAGTTTGCCGAAGAGGTGATGAAAACTCATGACGTTACCTTTGCATCAAGGCCCAGTGTTCTAGCTACAAAGATACTGTCTTATGATTCAACTAACATAGCCTTTGCACCATATGGCAATTACTGGAGACAACTACGAAAAATCTGCACCCTAGAGCTTTTAAGTGCAAAACGTGTTCAATCTTACCAACCAATTAGAGAAGAAGAGCTATCAACTCTCATTAACTGGATTGCTTCAAAGGCAGGATCTACCATCAATCTTACTGAGAAAATTGTCTCAACAGCTTTTGGCATCACTTCAAGGGCGGCTTTCGGCAAGAAATGCAAAGACCAAGAAAAATTCATATCAATTCTGAAGCAGGGTCTTGAACTTGGTGCAGGATTCAATATTGCAGATGTCTTTCCTTCTGTTAAATTGCTTCATATGATCATTGGGGTGAGGACTAAACTTGAGGGGTTGCATAAAGAAGCTGACAGGATAATGGGAAACATCATCAATGAACATAAAGAGCGAAAGCTAGCAACAAAAGCAGATGAAAATGCAACAACAGAAGATCTCATAGATGTTCTCTTAAAATTTCATGAGCATGGTGGTGACAATGAGTTTTGCTTAACTACCAACAACATCAAAGCTGTCATCCTGGTAAGTATATTCACTGTTTGCTCACATCATATTGCTTTTGTGTTTCCATAGAATTTCACGTCATGTTTTTGTAATTGTATTGGATTTTACAATTTTTCTTTACTAATATTGATTGTATTTTCCTGAGTTCATAAAAGAATGAAATTGAACAGAATGTGTATGACAGACAAAATTTAGACCCGGTTTTATAGTTTGCCAATTTTCAAATAAGGTTGTGGTGGCTCTATCCTTCATTTCCTAACACCATAAATTCCCCCTATCCATACAGACTGAGTAAATTAATCTATAATTATTCATATAAAAAATATTAAACTATAAGACATATCAAAGTACCATTGTTGTTTAAATTTGACAAGCATTTATCAAGGAAAAAATTTTAGAGTTCTCAAACCCTACTTGGAGTCACTAATGGAGATTCTTCCTTGTGTGAAACTAGTGCTGGAAATTGTTCTTTCTATTGCATAATTCAATGTTTTTTGGGCAAATTCTAAAAAAGCCCTAATGTTTGTCCATTGTGATCAATTCAACATTGATTTTTTTTATTTTGTTTTTTTATACTCCAGAATTTTTAAGTCATGATTTGTCTATGAGAAATATTATATTCACAATATTTTTACAATAAATCTTAAGTGGTAGATTTTTATTAGCTGTTATAGGTGGGCAAAAAAGTAATTTAAGTTGTGAATTCAAATTAAAACCAATAATAACTTATTACATGTGATTTGTTGTGAACGTAACACTTATCTTTGTTTAAAAACTACTACTATATAAAGAAAAACCCATTTTTGGTATTTATTAAGAAGTGAATACCGTATATAAAGAAAATGAAACCCCGTTTTCTTTTTTTCCTCTCTATTTCATTTTTTGAGAGGACGAATCCCGTATTCAATTCTCATGATTTTGGTATTTCAAAAAATTAAGATTTAATTTATGAGTAAATTCTGGGCTTTATTTTGGACTTTCTTTTAAGTTTTGATTTGTTTTGTTTTTGTTTAGGGGGGTTTGTATTGGGTTTGATTTGCTTAATTTAACGTTGACTAATCTCTTTCAGGATATATTCGGTGCTGGGAGTGAGACATCAGCCACAATAGTAGATTGGGCAATGTCAGAAATGATGAAAAACCAAAGAGTGATGAAAAAGGCACAAGCTGAGGTGAGAGAAGTCATTAATAGAAAAGGGAGGGTTGATGAGACATGTATTAATGAGATGAAATATTTAAAGTTAATTGTTAAAGAGACTCTGAGATTGCATGCTCCTGTTCCTCTCTTGCTTCCTAGGGAATGTAGAGAGAGATGTAGACTTAATGGGTATGAAATACCAGTTAAAACTAAAGTCATTGTTAACGCATGGGCTATTGGAAGAGATCCCAAACATTGGAATGATCCTGAGAGGTTTAATCCAGAGAGGTTCCTTGATAACTCTATTGACTATAAGGGAACTAATTTCAGTTATATCCCATTTGGAGCTGGAAGGAGGATATGTCCAGGCATATCATTTGGAATGATCAATGTTGAGCTACCACTTGCACTATTTATATACCATTTTGATTGGAAACTTCCTAATGGAATGAAGAATGAAGACTTGGACATGAATGAGGTCTTTGGCGTCACAATAAGAAGAAAAGATGATCTACAGTTGATTCCCATTGCTTATCATCCCTTGCCAGTTGAATAAGCTCACACATGAATACTTTTGATTTCTTTTATGAAAGAATGATGCTTACATCAGTTGGAATAAGAATTTATGTGCTTATTAGGATAAGAATAATAGTATTGTATTTTCATCTAAATGAAACAACTAATATAATGGGAATTGGCACAAAACAGTTCTATTTGTATATAGCATAAAGGCAGCCTAAACTCTAGATAGGATCGACTCTTCCCTTAGATGAGTTAGGCAATTTGCTTAAGGACTCCAAATTTTAGGCAATAGATTATTTTTTTTGTCGCTTGTGGGGCGCACATGGGTCCAAAATATTTGTTTTTCATATTTAAGAGTTTTAGAAGTTAAAACTCATCATCTCTTTCACATAGCTAAAATATATATCTCACTCCCACTCTCTTTAATAGACTGAAATAAACCTTGGAAATTTAATGTCTCTTGTCTACTACACCTTCCAAGGTGTGTTGGAAATATAATAATGAATAAACAAATTTGATACAATAAATAATATTCCAAATAATTAGCAAGAATGTAAATAAGAAATAATAAAATAAATATAAGTAAATTTAGAAATAATCTCACAGTGCTATAGAATCACGCAAAGTGAGTTGTCTTTAAAGGTTGATTCGTGTCACCCAAAGTAAAATTTGGTGCGATTGGTTCTCTTGGTCAAACAACCCTCCAGAATTAGACTATATCTTCGACCTTTGTGATGCGTACTTCGACTTACAAAAGGTTTAAGAATAACATTCGGCGTTTTTTCAGATTTAACTACAAAACTGAAACTATATCATTAGTAAGCAAAGGTTTGAAACAAATTTGATTTCTAACAATTCGAGTTCATTGGACTCGATTTCCGGCTTTTTTTTTTCCCATCGTGCCCCTAGCTGACCTGGACTGGGAGTGGCTGAGATGGACTAGCAGTCCACGTAGGCACAAAAATCGAGTTCATTGAGCTCGATTTTTGGCCATAAAAATCGAGTTCAATGAACTCGATTTCTTTTGGAGACAGGCGGTGCTGAATTGAAACAGAAATCGAGTTCGTTGAACTCGATTTTTGGTCAAGAAAATCGAGTTCATTGAACTCAATTTCTGTTGTGCACACATTACCATGTGACTTTAATTAAATCAACTGGGCTCGTTGGTCACGTGATCACTTAAAGTAAATCGAGTTCAATAGACTCGATTTTTGGTCACCATATAATTCGGGCACGTGGATGTAACTCGAGTGAAGGAGGCTCGATTTGTTTGCTTCTGAAAATCGAGTCTCCTGAACTCGATTTCTGTGAATGGTCCCCAACCCATCCACGTGTCATGTGGGTCCCAACTGGGACCTTTTTCCCCCTTACCCAGCTCACACCCTCTCTTATGCTCTCATTTCTGTTATGCTCTCACAGCAACATCACTCACACAACCCTCATCACTCACACAACTTACTTCATCACTCACACAACAATTACAACAATTACACTCAACTTTCATCATCTCTCAGGTAATGTTTTTTACAATATTGATGATATTTTTTGTTAGTATAATGGTTATTTGCTAGGTTATTTTTTTTAAAGAAACAATTAGAACATATTAGGAAAATTTTTGTTTTTTTGTTTGTTAGTGTAAATATTGTGATTAGTTTGTTTGTTTGTGGGTAGTTTGTTAGTATATTGTGATTATTTGTTAGTTTTTTTTTAATTATTATTATGATTATTGGAAATATTGTGATTAATGTTATTATAACATATTTGGGAATTTTTTTGTTGTTAGTGTAAATATTGTGATTAAATTATTTGCTAAGTTTTTTTTAGGAAATTAATATTGTGATTGTAAATTATTGTGATTAATTATGTTATTACAACATATTGGGAATATTTGCTTATTTGATGTTAGTGTAAATATTGTGATTAAATTATTTGCTAAGTTTTTTTTAGGAAATTAATATTGTGATTGTAAATTATTGTGATTAATTATGTTATTACAACATATTGGGAATATTTGCTTATTTTATGTTAGTGTAAATATTGTGATTAAATTATTTTCTAAGTTTTTTTTAGGAAATTAATATTGTGATTGTAAATTATTGTGATTAATTATGTTATTACAACATATTGGGAATATTTGCTTATTTTATGTTAGTGTAAATATTGTGATTAAATTATTTTCTAGGTTTTTTTAAAAATTAATATTGTGATTAATTATTGGGAATATTTAGTATTGGGGAAATATTTAGTACCAAATATTGTGATTATGCTAGGTTTTTATTCAAAATTAATATTGGGAATATTTAGTACTAAATATTGTGATCAATTGTTAGGAATATTTAGTACTTTTAGGTTTTTGTCATTGGTATGAAATGGATTATGAGTTTGATACCTAAGACACCTATTAAAGTCTTTTTAGTGTAAATTATTTCAAGATATAGTTGTTTAAAATTTGTAACAAAAATTTCAATGGGTAACTAGTTGCTATAATATTTTTGTTCATCATATCTTATTTGAATGGGTTTTGAAAGTCATGCCTCTAGAATGATTTGGATGTGAGTATATGCAAATTTGGTTGAGGTTAGTATTGTTGGCATGTCATACCCAAAGTTTGGTGATTGATGTTGATTGAGAGTTATAAATTTGTCACTAACACAATTGCACTTGATGATCTATAGGTTGATAATGATCTATATAAATATTTACTACGGTGGATCCCTTAGCAATGCCAACCCTTATGACGGATTTCCATTTCAAGGTCCGGGTATCCAGTGCTGTTATATGATGATACGCCATAAGTTAAAGACCTTGAGTGATTTGAAGATAAAAATTATGGAAGAGCTGCAACTGAACCCTGCTTTACATGACATACATATTACTTTCCGTTCTCCACATGAAGTCCTCAATCAACGCATTAATTACAGATATATGGCGATAACAGAAGACAAACATGTGAAGTTCATGTTTCACAAGATGCGTCAATGGGAACAAGTAGCAAATTTTGAGTTGTACGTCACTTTGGAGCCGCGTGCAGAAGTCGGCATAGAGGATATTGTACAAACAACTACATCTCTACAGTTTGCAGTCCTAGATGATCAGTGCACCACGTTGGGAGGCTATACACCCCCTTTTCAAGAGACACCAAGAACAGTTGAGAGCGAACCTGGCAATAGATATGAAGATCAATTTTGTACACATCGAGGTGAATCCTCTACAGTTCCAGTATTTGAAGATGAAGACGAACACTGTGTTGGGGAAGATCTTAATGATAGAGATGAGTACGAAGAGAGGATTGAGCGAGGTGACTTTGATAGGGGTGTTGATGACCATGAAATTACTCTCAATCCTAATGTTGATGATATGGATGAATGTGATGAAGATGATGCAAACCCTACTGTTAGAGTTCAGCATGTTACAAATGCAACCCCCGTTTATGAACCTCCCGCCTTATCATTTTATGAAAATACTTGGGAAAATATGGTTGATCCTGAAGTTGGTGAGCAAGCATTTGCTTCTTCTTGGAATGCGGACATGAATTTTTGTACGGGGTTGATTTTTGCGAATAAAGAAGCGGTGAAACGTGCATTAACAATTTATACCGCAAAGCATAACAGAAACTTTCTGACTAGTAGGTCGACCAAAAGTAGACTGTATGTGAAATGCATGGATGAGTCATGCAAGTGGTACGTTGGAGCAGTCATGAAGCCTAAACAGGGAACATGGATGGTCACATCTTATGGGGGTCCTCACAGTTGTATGACCCTTGGCATGGCTCTTGATGGTAGAATGATGGATTGTAATTTTCTTGCAGCAGAATTTGTTCCAATGTTGCGAGAAAATCACACGGCAACAATTCAACACCTTAGAGATTACATCAAAGGGAAGTATTATGAACATAAGCTTTCTTACTATAAGATATGGGATGCGAAACAAAGGGCTATTGCAAAGATATTCGGCGATTGGGAAGAGTCTTACGAAAGGCTGAAAAAGTTGTTGTTGGCATACTTGGATCAAGAAGTTGGCACCCGGTACTGGTATCTCACTGAACCGAGGGAGGAAGGTGTTACAATATTGCGATATGTATTTTGGGCTTTCGCTCCTTGCATTGAAGGATTCAGACATTGTAAGCCAGTAATCAGTATTGATGGGACCCATTTGTATGATAAATATCGAGGGGTGTTGATGATTGCAATGGCCACCGATGCCAACAACAAGGTTTTACCTCTCGCCTTTGCTGTTGTGGACAAAGAGTCAGGGCCTAGCTGGAGGTGGTTTTTAGATTGCGTCAGGTTTGCACTGGGGGATGTGATAGCAAATAAGGACATATGCATAATTTCTGACCGACATAAGGGTATTCGAAACGCAATTGCAAACTGGCCTAGAGATGATAATGGACGAGTACGAGTATACCACAGATATTGCCTTCGACATGTTGCTAGCAACTTCAACACGCATTTTCAGGACGCCACTTTAAAGTCATTGGCCTTGAAAGCGGGGTATGCTACTCAGGAATCTAAATTTGAGTTGTACATGCAACCTATCAAGGAAACCGAGATCGAGGTCCTTAGGAAGAAATCAGCCACTGAACAAGAGGTAAGTGAACCTAACCCATCCATCATGCCATACACATATCTAATGAAAGAGGATATAGAGAAGTGGACCCAGCTACGTGATGGTGGATACCGTTATGGGGCTATGACAACCAATGTCTCGGAGTGCTTCAATGGAGTACTCAAAGGTGCCCGTGGCCTGCCCATTGCTGCACTGGTTGAATTCACTTGGAGCAAACTTGTCACGTATTTCCATGATCGACACAAAAAAATTACTCATGATCTCTTGGAGGGCAAGGTATGGAGTAAATATGCCTTAGAAATCTTTGATGCAAATTTGAAAAAATCTAAAACACACCAAGTAAGGCCGTTTAATAATGTCCATGGTATATATCAAGTAATGACTGCGTATAACATTCATAGCTCTGGAGGGGGACAACATAGTCATGAAATAAACATATTGGCCAGAACATGTGGTTGTGGAAAGTGGAAAAATCGAAAGATCCCTTGTTCACATGCGATTACAGTTCTTCAGTACTTGGGGCAAGATGCAAGTGCATATATTGACCATGCTATAGTTTGGAGAACGCCATTCGCACCTACTCATACCAATTTGTGGTGCCAAAGTCAGAATCATTATGGAGGGATGTGGAAGGTCCAAAGTGGGTGCCTGACCCAGACCTGTTGCGGGCCAAAGGCCGACCTGTGAAGTCTAGGATACGGAATGAGATGGATGGGGTCCGGCGAAAACCGGGAAGCCGAAGGCCAGATTTTGACTTGAGGGAGATTCAACAAAAGCAGAGCTGTGGACTGTGTCATCAACATGGGCATAACCGTAGAAATGTCCGCTTTCCCGTGGGGCTTCGACAAGCAATACTGACCCAACCTAGGTAAGTGATGCTTTTATATAATTATTCATGATTGTATCAATTATCCAAGTTACATAGATTAGTACAGTTGTTTTGGCTGTTGGTACCTAACGACAATATTTCAATTTTTCTTAGGTATGCAGATACTCGATTTCGGAATGCCATTGTAGATGTAAATTGTGGTTCTCCTTATTGTGTATTTGAACTTACTACTGGGTTGTATCGGCACAATTATTATTTTCTTTTATCACTGAATGCACTTGTAATCGAAGTATTCTATATCCAATGTACCTGTTTCTATATTGTGATATTATGAATGGTTAATTTTATCTTTTAATTAGTTGTTAATTATTTCTATTAGCTGTTATACTCATCTATGTTGGTGCTTCTTGTTGAGACTATAAGAAAAATAAGGAAAAAAAATAAGAAAAAAAAAACCGGATAAACATTGGGTAAGCAAAAAAAGGGAAAAAAAAAAAAAGAAAAAAATGGAAAAAAAAAGGAAAAAAAAAAAATGTAAGAAAAAAAATTAAGAAAAAGAAAGGAAAAAAAAAAGTAAGAAAAAAAAAGGAAAAAAGTAGGAAAAAAAAAAGGTAAGAAAGAAAATGGGAAAAAAAATTCTACCAATAAAAAAAAGTAAGCAAAAGAAAGGAAAAAAAAATAAAAGTTAAAGGAAAAAAATGTAAGAAAAAAATAAGCACACGAAAAAAAGTAAGGAAAAAAAAATGCAGAAAAAAACTAATAAAAATCGACTTCATAGGGATCGAGTTTGTCCCAACTCTCTGGCTGAGCTCTCTGCCTGGAAACTCGAATTTGGGGAGTTTGTATGGTGTAAAGTTTTAGATGGGGAGTTTTTCTCCTAAAAAGTTGTAAGTGAAAATATTTTTTATTTTTTGATAAGAGTCTAACTATTTTGTAATAGAGTTATTGTGAGTTTATGACTAGTTAATATTATGAGCATGTTTAAATAAATGAAAAAATATTATGCCAAAATTTTTGAATATATTTATAGCATTTGGCAATTGACATACTATTTAAAAAGTGTTGTAAAAATCTCAAAGTTTTAAATAAAATTGTGTGAATAAAACTAAAATAACTACAATAGTAACTAAATATGCCTCATAAAATAAATAACTAAAAAATAACTTATCATCCCACTCTTTGGTCATTACTCAATACATAATAATTTTTTTTTTATTATAATTTGAATGATAATGTTTATACTACGAAAATATCAAGAATAACAACCGAGTCATTTCAAATACCTTTCCTATAATATTTTCGAAAGAAGAATCAAGTTTTTCGAAATGGCCAATTTTAAATAACATGTACATGTTCAGATTTGATTTGGGGAGTAAAAAATAGTAAAAATGCTCAAACGAAAATAAGCTAAACGCCCAAAACATCCCACCATGGAAAGAGATTTTTTTTTTGGGTACTGGAATATGCATTGCGTGCAAAATGGAATTTAAAACATTTCTACTTAAATTAACCAGTGGCCAATGGTATACCTCATCTCCTTTAAGTTTCATATTATTGGTATATACTATATACTCAATCCTTCCTTCCCAAAAAGATACTAGCATAAACATGGGTAAAACTCTACAATATCATTATTACTGAACCAAATAAAGTCTCTTGTTACTAGAACCTCTCAAACCAAATGAGGTCTTCCATTGCCCACAAGAGCAGCAGCTAAAGCAAGATTTTTCTTAGGTATTGCCATGAAAGCGCGCACACACATAGAGACTAAAAAATGGTAAAACCAATAGAATTTAATTAAACTCCAGAACAATCAGCAACAATAGTCTGTCCAACAACACTACACAACTATGAATCATAGGGCTCTGATAAGTGATATAACCTTAGAGACAAGTCTATCTATAAATTGTTTCAAAGACCAACTAGAAATGCATGTGCTTAAAGGGTGAGCCTTCGAGCTGTGGACTGTCCACATAATATAGTCTAGGACCCTACAACTATATAGAAAATACAAATATTCAGGAGTCTGATTAAAAGATAATGTGAAAACATAACATGATACAGTCATATGTCTTTACTGTCTCATCCCATCCAGCAATCATGGTCCCAACAGACAGACCCATTCCACGGTAAGAGTACAGAATGTTTGCCAACAGCTTTGATGCTCCTGTAACTGAAATGATCCCGCTTGTTTGACCAATTCCTGCAATCGGCACCAAATAATGACAAGAAAAGTGTCAATTAGGAGATTAATCAAAATGCCTAACTGACTTTGGATAAACAGTCAAATTAGAAGTGACTATTTAACAAATCAAATTATATTTCCTTTTTGGGAGGGATTATTATTATTATTTCTACCATTTCCATTATCCATCTTCGAAAAGAACTAAGGAATCAGTGTTATGATGAAAATAAATGTTCTTTTTTTGTTAGTCAAGATAATCCAGTATGTAGAAACCCTCACCACTACACCAATTTCTAGCTGCCTAACGTAAGTGCAACATGACATTTCCCATCGACTTTAGACAATGCAATTGAACAGTACGATTAATGTGACTTCCAACAGTAATTGGTCAATTATCTCGAAAAGGAACTAATGCATGCTGTTCCAGTTAACTAACAAAGGATAATTTATAATACCAAGCTAACTGTGAGCATGTTTGTGTAACTACAGACATAAGTGTGATCATCAACAACAACTCTAGTTTCTATAAAGAAATTGATATGTACAAAATCAGCATCCAAAACCCATATATATATATATGCAAGATAGGAAAAAAGAAAGAACAAACATAACATACAGATATAGCCTCCCATGCTAGCTCGAGAATCAGTAGCAACCATGACACCCGCTTTGAATATGAACGCAAGTGTGGTGGTTCCCTTTGCTGGCTTCACCATCTGTATAGCCTCTTTTTCGAATCCATCAAACTGAAACAGATAAAAAAAAAAAGAGTCAATATTCAGCCAATTAAACTTCTACTTTTCTCTCATGTGAATAGAGAAATCAGAGAAAATAACAAAACAACATTTGAACTCACATTGACCAACCTCCGTAACATGAGTCATGGCTCCCAACCATGTTATCTCTAGGGGTTAAATGGACCTCACTTCTAATAGAAATAAAACAATGACATTATGAAGTAACTTTCCATACCAAGTCACTACGAATGCAGCTCCTGGCTTCATGATATGCAGTAAAATTTTTGTCAAAGATGGCCAGTCTTTTCTCTGTTGGCAGTGAATCTGCGGCTGGACCATGTAAATCTTTTTCCAATTCTTCAGCTGAACAAATTTGTCACATAAAACAAAACTTGAGACATAAAGCAAAACTTGAGACTTTTTGGACTATAAAGGTAAAGAAGGGGAGAAAAAAAACCAGCAGACACAACCATACTTGAATAAATTTAGAGAAGTTCCAAGTGCACTAGTTAAGCAAGAGAAAAAGGTATATTTTTCACAAACGGGATAGTTGCATAAAATATAATCATCGCCAAATATCCAGTTGTGGCTGGAAACCATCAGAAGACTTTTAGTGTGGTTTAACTCATGGGAAAGAAGTGAAGAAATATGGAATTGAATGGAATAACAAAGCAGGATTCACTGAAAATATAGGACAACTATAACAGGAAAAATCTTTCATAGAATATTAAGTTATGTCTCTAAATAATGCACTTAATGGTCAATTCATAACAGTCACTATCCAATGCTTGACCTATTGAGCATAAGAGTCATCCAATGTGATTTCACTTGCATGCAAGTAAAGTAAAATGAACAGAGTTTGAGAAGGGCGTTATTAAAAGGGAAATCTACATACATGTTTCGACGAGGCAAGTAAAGAATTCTCGCAGTAATCCAAGTTCCAGATGCACCTCAGGAAAAAAAGGCATCGGCTAAGTTCAAGTGCTTCCAAAAGTTCTGAACAAGTCATTTCACCAACTTCATCTCTTTCTGAACTTGCTGCATTTCTTGCTTTCTCTGCAGCTTCCTTAATCTGGAGCCACTCTGGGCTTGAATTATGGATGACTCTAGCCTGCATTATATCAACAAAACACATTTCATGAAGAGGGAATTTCCAACAGAATTACTTCGGCCAAGGATGGCCTAATTGCCTGAGATGGTAGATATCACACAACTACAATAGCAGCAAGGAGCAACCTGTGGAGTTCGAACACCTAACCACTTTGCAAATTCGTAGCCAAGGCGTTCCGATTGTGTGGCCATCCTTGATGATGCTATCTTTATCACAGCTGCTGCTTCCTTTGGACAATCATCACAATTCCCAGGCTGGTTGAATAGGGCAAAGAAGACAACTCCCCCAGAATTTACAGTGACCTATATGCACACAACCAAAGAGAAACTGAGGAAGCAGATAAGCAAATAAACAAGTTTGTACAGACTTCTTCTCAAATATCGTTTGGAATCTCATTCTTCAAATTCTGACACACTGACATAAATTCAGACAAAATATCAATGTATACACCATAGCAAAGCAGATCACATACCTCAAGGGCTTTGCTCATTTCATCCTCGGAATGTTCGGTGCTACTACTATGTTCTGTGTGGTGAAGCGAAGAAAGCTTGTCCCAAGAGAAGGAGCTTGACTCAATGTCCAACATAGCAGCTTTACCAAGCCTTTCCCACAAGCTCGTCTCCGTGGTCTGCTCAGGAGGCAGAGAACTTTGAGGATCATCGACAAGTTCTCCAGATCTGAACCACAATTATGATTAAAATCATGCACCACTGTAAATATATGTATATAAAAATTGCAACCAAATCTCAGCACATAAAACCATAAATTGAAAAATTTTGGTGGTTCAGTTAACAACTTGTTAAGAATTTCCAACTAGGTTTTCATTTATAAATCAACATGAATAGTCATGCCAGCAACCGAAGCATTGGGCATGAGGTAACAACGTTTATTTTTCTGTTTAAGGGACCAAAATCGAACCGAGCCTATATCTAAAAACCAACCTCAGGAACTAAAATCAAACCAACCCCATATTTTAAGGGACCAAAAATGCAAGTAATAAATGGACAGAAATTAGACAAAGGGACTAAATTATTACATTTTAAAATTTGAAGGACCAAAATCGAACCTATATTTAAGGGACTAAAAATGCAATTTACCCCGTAAATATTTACAACCCCACCAAGTGGAAGCCATAAATAAATCATATAGTGATGATCTGGCAAATTATCCCATTCTAAAGTGCATCTAAAAAGTGGCTGAAAAGAATTTTTTGAAGCCAGATTCTCACAAGTGCTAGTCCTGCTTTATCATACATTTATATTATTTTGAGGCCCCGTTTCCCTTTTTCTCCCCACTTTTTATTTTCTACTGCACCCTCTACATTGTCATCATTAATGAATTATTTATCGCATGTTAAATGCAATACACAACAAACACATGAAACAATGAAGTGCAACTTAGAAGAAAGTGTCATAGGAAAAAAAAAAAAAAAGACTGCATAGTTGGAAAGTTTAGTCAAATACAATTACCCAGCACAATAAACACAATGTAACTAAAAACACAGCCACTAGTGCTAAAGATAAATTGACAAACCTTTTGAGCCAACGTGATTCTAGAGCCTCCCCAAACCTCTGCTTCACTAGAGCTCCACTGCGACAGTCTGATGCACTTAGCTAACAAAGCAACAGATAAGACGCATTTAACTTTCACTTGAAAGGCTGTTTCCATAAAGTTAAACTATACAACAAGTTATTGAATTGACTTTTAACAGTATGTTAAGATGGTTCAAATTGTTGATAGCAGTAGTGGGATATACCCCTAGCTATATCAAACAGCAACAAAGAAGACAATTATGCTTTCTGTCTGTAGCATACTTGTTGCTGAAGTTCAGGTAATAAGAAGAATCAATAAGTAGATCAGAAGTGAAAGCAAAACTGCTACTTTTGCTGTCCTTGGGAATAAGGCAAAACAAACCATTTCTCATAGCACTGATGTAGTGAATAGAAACACTTCTACCGATAAACACAATAACTCCAAAATGACTAACTGAAATTTTTTGTGCTTTGCATTCATACACAACAATCAGGGGGGTAGTCAGTTATTTAGAGGGGAAACTAGAGCTTAAATTTATTGCAAATTGGATTCAATGGCAAGCATCTTTGCCCACAGTTTCTGCAACCTACCAACACCATATAGATATTTTTTCAAGAATCTAAAGATGATGTCTGAAAATCCCAAACCAAAAAGGATTTGTTGGGTTTAACCGTTGAAAAGCAGTTTCAACCAATCCTATAATTAATTGATTCAAGTAATAAGTAATAACTTGCAGCCAATCTCTGAATCCAACCAACCCAACTGTTTCTAACCAACTCATGTGAAACCAGCCTATCAACTTAATAATTGCTTTGGCCTGGCATTGGTTAGGATATTCAACCCAACTTCAGGTTGGTCTGGCATTGGTTAGGATATTCAACCCAACTTCAGGGGATCTTATCTGTGGAATAAGATCCCCTCCCATTGAATCCTTCAATTTCCTCCTATTTTTATTTAGGTGTAAGACATGTAGCATTTAAAAATCAAATAAATGCCGCGTGTCTCAAACCAGGCTAAAATTGGGAGGGAATTGGAGGATTGCATTGGAGGAGATCCTTTCCCTATAGGCAGGATAGTGCACACTAACTTAATTACCAAAGTTTGATTTTCTACTCATCTACATGCACCTCCAAGGAAAATCGGTTAGAAATTCTAGAATAGATTTCCTTCCAATGATTGCTAAAAAGAAGAAAACAGACCAACACACATTCCTAAGAGAATTTACCGAAAGATGGCCAAAATCACCATCATTTTTAATGCATGTTGAGATATGATAAAGGAATAAGGTTCTTCAAGCAAGTAATAACAACACCACAACTTCAAGTACAGAAACCAGAAACAATCCAAACTTAAATTAAAACAAACAGAAGGTGCAGCTAAAAAATATATATTTGGATATACCCCAACTGGTCCTGTAACTAAGAGAACGTTCTTTAGACCAGTTTCTTCATCTATGTCTTCTGAATCAGAACACCTATAATCATCATCTTGCATGTCACATTGATCACCATCAGTTCGAACTTTGCTGATTTGGAAACCTCTTTCATGCCACATATGTAGCCAATCACTCAAAAACTTGACAGATTCATCATTACCACATACCTGCAGGACACCAGAATAACAGAATTATGAAAAGTAAATGTACATCATCTCCAATGAGGAGCAGGACAAAGCGGAAAAGGTGTCAATCTACTTAGGTAAATAAATAATTGAAACACACAACATCAATGCAAAGGAGAGACTGATACAACGTATCTGACCTCAGTAGCCTTCTTTGGTTTGTACTTATATGTCCATAAGCAATTCTCAAGCTGATTATCAGGACTTGCATAGTATGACATCATACTGCAATATCAGCATAAATGAAAGAGATATCAATATCTAGTATTCCAACTGAGTATCATGCATAAATGATTTAAAAACTAGTGATAAGTGGCACAAACAGTATAGTTATAACTCGGTGAAAGAAAAGGAAGATGGGAAAAGTGGCAGAAATGCTTTTCTGATATTATACACAAAAATAATTGAATTGGGAACTAAGTATGATTAAATTTTTTTATTTGGAAGTAACTAAGTATGATTAACTTATGTGATGGCTTGACAAATGCATCCATGTTTGATATTTCAACAAAATTGTTTACCGCCAAGACAGTATGGGTTCAAAGACGGTTAAAGAACAAAAAAAAATTGCAATCATGTCATGTATTCCTGTTGTAATTTTCTACAATGATATGACTTCATCAAGGATGTGTTATTCAAAATTGCACCAGTACAAGAGCTTATATAAATTTAACAGGACATTTGCTACCATATCACCATGTACAAAGGCTAATAACAGTTATCTACAAACATTTTTAAAGATAGCACAATGGTGCTAATATTTTTGGCAGTTTCAAAGGTTTCTTCAGCTTTTAGCTTTGGCAGAAAAGATTTATAAAAGACCATTTTAATAAGGAGTAGTTAGTGCAAAGACAGCAATCTAAGGAAAAGTTGTTTCAGTGGTTTATTTTCTTCTTTCTCCACCAGAAACATAAAATCTTAATGCCATGGTAAGTTAAACCAAGAATGTGAGAATTGACACTAAAGTTTACATATACAGTAAGGAAAGAAGGAAGAATAAAATCCTCAAAGACAACCAAATAACAAGTAAACATTGAATTATCATGCCTCTTTGAAGTGGTAGAGTAAATGCTGGAAATATACTTGCAAAGCATTATATATAGTTGTAAACAATGGGGGGAGGGGGGGGGGGGATATAAAGACTTTTAAGTTTTAACAGACTGAACTTGCAATACTCAGCACATTTAATATTTATCAAATGTGAACTAACAGGAAAAACATCAAAAAGTAAAGGAAGATTATCCATATATAAACACCATGGAGATTTTGAATATGAAAGTTAACCTTTCCTGAAGAAATCTACTTTGCTGCAGAATATCTGACTTCCTAAGACAGCTAGCATGCCCAGAAAATAAACCAACTTCCTCCACCTCATAGTCCTGAGAGTAATTCATATATAATGACTCAAAAATCATTACATTGTAGAGAAACTAAACAAACAATTCAAAAAAGGAGGGGGTGGAATTGAAAGAAGGAATTGGTGATGTATTCAGATAAATGATGCAGTACATACCACTTTAGGTGCATGTTCAAGTTGGTTAGGACATTGAGCCAATGAAGCTTCATTCTGTACAGTTGATGCATCACAAGGATGTAAAAAGATGGGAAGCTTATCAATATGTAAGGACCCAGCAGAGCTTTCAAAAATTGATAATGATGTGTTTTCTAAACTATGATTGGTATCGATAAAGTTGTCATCACAAAATTTCCAGTTTCTCCAATCAAGAGACGCCGCCTCATCCTGCATAGCAGAGAATTTAGGTTTCACCTTAGGTGAGGAAGGTAAATAAATACATTAAAATTCGGAAATTAAATACAATTTTTTTTAAAAAAAATTTATACGGAAAGCTAACTTTGAAGTACCATACTTGAGTTGTTTCAAATACATGAATTGGGCCGCAAGTAATACTTTTATCCCCCAAATCAACAAAGCAACAACTACCCTCCACTTCAGTAGGCTCATGGTTTTTCTTTCCTGCTTTCCATGATGAGAAAAAAGGATGTATTTGCTTTCCTGCAAACATCCGTGAATTTTCCTGATCAAAGACAAAAGAAAAACAGTTAGAGCTACACACTGAAATACTACGGGTGATAAACATGAAGCAAACAAACCCAAGTTACAATCACTGTCAATATTCAAGCTAAAAGTTTTCATATAACCAAATGTCCCAAAATCAGCACAAAACCAAAGAAGTGCAACTTGAGCTACCATAACTAATTTCAGCTTATTCCTCTTCTTTATCTTTTTTTTTTTGTAATTTTTTTGATACCAAAATCGTTATTTATTCATAGTATGAGTAAGCAAAGCAATAACCACAATGACAATCATAAGCATATCCAATTACCAAAATCTCGCAATATGGTGACTGACCTGAGCTGACATCTTTGCCTCTAACCGCAAATCCGGAACTGGCGGGGATGCAGCTTGACACTCTATCGAATTAGCCATTGTTTTCTTTGAGTGCCCCATGTTCCACAAAACTCAAAGGAACAGACACTCCCAATGCATGCATTATTTGAAATGACATCTTTCCAACAAAGACCAACCCATCACATCTACAAGCCAAAAAATGCAAGGCAGCTGCTTTGTCAAAGAAATTACCCCCTCCAATCTGCATTGCATACATACCAAGTCTAATACAAGAATTAATATAGTCCAAAAATTCTCATCCACATTTACAATGGCCAACAGAGTACCAAGAGTTTGAGTACACAAACCATTTTTGTCCATTTGATATCAAACCAAGTTGCCAGCAAGCGTAAAGCCACACGATGTCGACCATCATAGCCCTTTCTTTGTCGGTTACACTTTTTTGTTGTCATCACTTGTATCTGCCAGACCAGTATTTACTCAAACATGTCTGCAAAATTATGAAATTAAACCACACCCCCAAAAAAAGAATTTCAATAATATATACATGCACACAGAAAAACCAGTATATATCTAGCTCATATTCTTTGATTATGCAGAAAGAATGTAAGAAACTCACAAACTTCATGGGGATGAAATTTTGCCACTGCAAATACTGGTCACTCTCTCTTGCTACAACAAGTATGTTCACCTACAAAGAACATTCATATTCATCAAAATAAATAAAACTCATTATTAAGCACATAAACATTATGTATAAAATCCAAACTCACGACTATGATATCAAAAAAAGAAAAAATGGCATATGGGCATATGAGTATTTGAGCACAATAAACAATCTTGTTAGGGTTAAGGAAAAATAAACAATCAAGGGTTAACAGAGGAAGATGGGGTGCTAACCCTATGGCACTTGAAAAGCATAGGGTTATGGGCAGATGAGGTGCTAACCCTATGGCACTTGACGCTTACGCTGTCTTGTATAATGTCTGGTATGCGGGGGAGGGGGTACCACATCTCCTTGGTCAGGCTCCTTTCGTTGCTGCAAAGACGAAGTTACAAAGAAACAATGGATCAAATGCATTTTAATACCAACTATAACAGCAGTCACGAAAGTATTCAAAGCTAGTAAATGACCAATGCATACCGTGGGGCCAGCCATGTGTCCTGCTTTGTGACCACCTGTCCCATAAGGAGGTGCTTTTCTTGTGCGTTTAGGCCGACCTTGTGGGGGTGACTGTAGCTCATCAACTTGCTCATTCTCGACTTGCACAGCTGGTTGATTTGCTTGACTCCCAACAACTGAAGATACTACAACTGCGGGGGAGGATGGTGTAGCGGACGAAATGTGAGTGAGGCTCATAGTCATAGGAGCTGTATGCAGTCCAGGAGTGGGCATGAATGACATGGAGTCACTATGGGGTGGTACATAGTGTATATGACCAATGCTGTACGAGGGAGATTGAGTGTGCATGACCTGAGGGGTGTCATTGAAATCAATGCCGAGATCAAAGGATGGTGGAGTAAGGGACAGATGCGCGGGGTTAGAAAATGTACATAGGGTGGGTGAAGGGATCTCAGGGTGAGAAGATGCATGTGCAGTGGGTACAGGGATCTGTAGGTCAGGAAATGCGGGAGTAATACGAGGAGGGATCTCTGGGGAAGGAGATGCATGTGGGGGTGGAGGGAACTGTGGGGCAGGTGATGCATGTGGGGGTCGAGGGAACTGTGGGGCAGGTGATGCATGTGGGGGTGGAGGGAACTCTGGGGCAAGTGATGCATGTGGGGGTCGAGGGGGTTGATTTTGGCCTTGATGGGGTGCAACACACTGGCCATGGCTATGGCTGGCAGGAGTTGAGCTCGTGCTTAGTCGTGCATTATGTTCTGGCAGTTCTGGATTTGCTGTATCCGCATCTTCCAAGGGAAGATGGGCAGCTAGACGGTGAAGGCGATCCACTTCCTTCAGCATAGCTGTAATCAGCTTGTGCTCAGGACTGTCTACTACATAACGCATCAACATCTGCTTGTGCATGGCGACCTGCAATTTTTGTAATACAATTAGTACACCTAACGCAAAAATGGTAATACGTAACAAAATTTAGAAAGAAAGGTCAAAGCGATTACCGTAATAAGAAGAGAGGCGCTAGTGTGGTCGACAAACCTCCATGTGACTTTACCATACCAGCCGAAGTATGGATGAACACTCGACATAGCACCCTCTAGTCGTGCTCCATGACATAGATTTTGTGCTCTCGCATTCCATACTTGGATGTGGCTAAAATGTCTGACCTTCCAATCCACTTCAATCTTCCCCCTCAAGTCTATCTTATGAAGGGCATCGTCAGTATCAACATCTTCGGGAATTTCTTGCACCATCCCAAACTGACGAAGAACACGATCCGGTGTATGTTTCTCTACTAGCCAGAAACATACAAGCGGCACCCTCGCCGTCCACATGTCCCGTCCTGCTACACAGAACGCAGGCAGGTGGCCTAATTCGGCTTCATATGGTTGCCACACCACCTGTTGTAGTAAAAAAAAAGCACAGCACATTATGCAATGTTCCATTATTTTGAATTGATATATTTTACAGTTATAACAGTATAGACTAAGATAACATTACAAGAAACACAATTTGGATACCTGGTTGGGATACATAGAATCTAGAAGCTGACGGTACCGAACTAAACAGATTTCGGCGGGGCTATTCTTCGTGCTCACGACCCAAACCAACCTACAATGAAGAAAGAGGAAATCAATATCTACCAAATATGCAATGTAATAAAAAAGAAAAAGGATGTATGTTGAATAATGCTAAGTTCAATGTGTCATATCGATTAAAATGATAAATCCAAAAAATATAGAGAGAATCGGTCAAGGAAGAGACTTACTTAATAGACAATGGCGAAGATGGTAATGGTGGGCCATATGCACCATCTGGTGGGAGGTCCATCCTTGGGCACAAAAAAGGGAATCTGGACCATGCCCAATATTGAACGAGTATTAAGGCCCCACCAATCTGACTAGCATTTTTGTCGGTTGCCCTGCATAACTCTCTGTACAACCATGCAAGGCAAGCGCTCCCCCAACTGTACCGAGGTGGATTGTGAAGGTCCCTCAACATCTGCAACCACATCGTATGCATCCTATCGCCAGACTTGTCAGCGAAAATTGTGTCCCCTAGGAGTGCTAGAATATAACACCGTGCATACTGATGCACAACAACCTCTTCTGCACCATCAGGCAACCCTTGGTCAATTTTTTCAAGTAGCTTCTTGATTTGGATCCTCTGTCCTTTAAGCACCACGGAATTAGTAACAATTCCAAGCATTTCTTGACATTCAACAGCCCATTTCAAGGCACAAGTTCCAACGATTGCCTCACCATCGATTGGAATCCCCAACAGAACCTCCACGTCTTGTAATGTGATCGTCATCTCACCATGTGGAAGGTGGAAGGTGGAAGGTGTGGGTTTCAGGCCGCCATCGCTCAACAAAGGCCGTTATCAAATTATGGTTAAGCTCTCTAAATGGAGTCCTATAGAGCCCCTCTAATCCAATTCTCTTAACAATGTCGAGGACGCGATCATCCACCATCGAGCTTCGTTTTCGAAACTCCTCATTATGACCACGACATTTCAATACCCCCGGATCCTACACATGATAGAACCATGGTGATGAGATGTAATATGCCATAACCTTTGTATAAATGATTGTAGCTATTGTTGGGAAAATAGACTATAAGTTCTTCAATTGGAATTTCCATGAGTTTATGACAACTTATTTAATGAAGGGTTTGTAGTCTTCTTATTTTTTTTATACAAAAACCAAAAATACAAAAGCTATATATCAAGATTAAGGTTATGCTCAAGAAGAATTACATCAACAAAATCAGGAGCATAACCTAAAATGAAAATGATAAGAGGTAGATAATTATTTAGAGACCACTTTGCAAGAGCATTACTATGCATTCAAAGCTAGTGATACCATTGACAAACTTAGGATTTTAGAAATGAAAAAAAAAAATCAACATAATGTGAAAGGATAAGAAAAGAATATAGAAATTTAGCAGGTCGTCGATTTTAATTTTACCTGGCCTTCCCAAACAGCAGATGATCGATGTTCTGTTAGAAACCTTAACACCGAAGGAACCCTGGGACCAGGACCGAACTCATCATCCACCCCAGCAACGGCAGCCATACTACATATTAAATTAGAAGAAAATGCATCAATTGCCTAAAGCTTTATATCTTTGAAGTTAGCATGATTTCTTTAAAGTAAATCCGTCCCCAAGTCTCATTTCCCACAAACAAATACATACAAGGAATTTCTAGCAGATATTACCAGGATATTTTTTGGCATGACCAAATTTGTTGGTAGTATTTTGCTGTTTCTAAAGATCTGAAACGTTTCCCAACTAAATTATGCCTACTCTTCCAAAATGGCATGATTAATTCAGCCCATAGTTTGTTCTTTTATTTTTATTTTTTGAATAGAAGATAGAACCAACCCAAAGTTTATGATTGCAGTAAAGTTGGCAAGTAAAGCTGGAATTCTTTTCCTCTATAAAACGTTATCGGAATAGATTTTAGTTGTAGGAAATCATTCTCTTTTCTCAGTTTATGCTTTGATGGATGCTTGTAATTTGTGTAGTTGATTGTATTGGTCCTCAGTTGTATACAGGATGTAATTTGTGTACTTAATTGGATGACTTTTTTTTTTTCTTAGTTGAATAAAATTTACATTGCTTATCCGCTAGGGGGGGGGGGAGATTGAATTCTTTTCTTCTGTCTTGCCTGCTTTGTTTTTTCAGTACAGTCAATATTTAGGGACTGAACAGAACACATTGCAAGTATATAACATGCATAAACACAAGCTTTGTCATATGTTTCCATGCATTGCCCTAAAGAGTAGGAAGATATAATTTTCAATTCCAAGAAAATGACTTTAGACCAAGAGGCTTCCAAAAGCACATCTTCACTAAAAAAAGGAACATAAATTAGTGGAAAATGCATATATGCCAAGAAAACAGCTAACCCAACACAGTTCTAGTGCTCAACATGTGTGTGTGTGTGTTTCATTCTAAAATAAAAATGTTGTTCAATTGGCCATGCTTAACACATGGTTAAGACTGGTGTGTTTGTCTCAAACAACACTGAAGGTTATGCCTTGAAGGGTTGTGGATTTGTTGGCATGTTGAACGGGGGAGGTTTGCCACAGTGGGGGAGGAATATGGAAAGCTGTACCTTTAGGTCTTATGTGGTCTATTTGGAAAGAGTGGTACAACAGAGCCTTTGAAGGGTTTGAATGGTCCATGATGGATCTAAAGCTGCTCATATTGTGTGCCTTGTTTGATGGGATGGCTGTTTTATCATGACATTTAAGTTCTAACTTGTTTGAATTTACTGATAGCTGTAAATTTCCCATGATTTTATTACCTGTGTATACAGCTTGTGTGCAGGGTGGTGTTTCTAATTTTAGTAAAGCTTACTTATTAATATATAAAAAAGTAATGTACTGATGTCAAATTCATATTCCATCTCTAATTGCATTTAATATTTATCTAGCTTGAGATTTTAGTGACTTCATGATAATTATGATGCAGAAATCAAAGAATGAAAGAGGATCAGTTATTGTTAGCTGTGTCTCATCTACTTCAACATCTCTTCTTTTCAATGGAAGCAAGCTCCCTGCCTTCTACCCTTCAAGAGGGATCAGAAAAGGTGATCTCATATCACCTTATTTGTTCATTTTATGCATGGAATTTCTTGGGGCTCAGACAACAAAGATGTGTGAGGAAAAAATATGAGACATGATTAAAGCTTCTAGGAGGGGGCCTAGCTTTTCCCATATTTTCTTTGCAGATGATATAATGCTGTTTGCTAAAGAAAATGCTAAGAATCGTGAAGCCATTCTTGAAGTTTTTTATAGCTTTTGCAGTATGGCTGGGCAGAAGATTAACTATGAGAAATCTAGAGTGTTTTTCTCACCAAATGTCGCTGCTAGAAGGAAAAGAGATATTTGTAGAAGGCTGGGAATTATGGCTACCAATAATCTTGGAAGATATTTGGGTTTCCCCATTATTCACAAAGGCAGAGTGGGTAGTGCTTTCAATTTTATTTTGGATAAGGTCCAAAGTAAGCTTGCTGGTTGGAAACAAAGCCTTTGTCAAGAGCAGGCAGACTTGTGCTTGTTAAATCTGCGGTAGCTCCTATTGCAGATTATTACATGCAATGTCATAGCATTCCTATTAAGGTTTGTGATTCTATTGATAAGATGACAAGGGACTTCATTCGGGGATCAATGGAGGAGAAGAGGAGGATGCACATGGTTAAATGGAGTACCATTACTTTGCCTGAAGAGCTTGGTGGATTGGGGTTATGTTCTATGAAGTATAGAAACCAAGCTATGCTAGCTAAGTTATGCTGGAGGCTTGCTCATGAGAAAGGGATGCCATGGGCAAGAACGCTATAAGCTAAATATTTGTGTCCTAACAGGGTGACTGAAAAGGGAAGGAAACTGCCTTGCTCTCGGATTTGGACAGCCTACAAAAGGGGGGGACCAATTTATGTGAAAGGTATGAAATGGACAGTGAAGAGTGGTGATCTAGTTAATATGTGGATGGACTTTTGGCTTCCCAATGGGAGGTTAAGAGAGCTCATGAAGGACCTCTTTATAGGGGGAGGCTGAACTTACAGTTAAGCAATGTTTTGATGAAAACAATTCTTGGATTCCATATAGCATCTCATTTGATCTTCCTGAAAGTATTCTAAATACTATTCTGGCCACTCCCTTCTCTTTTGACCCCCACTCAGTTGATGAGCTCATGTGGGCATTCTCAAAGAATGGTTTTTTTTCCCTAAAATCAGCCTATCTCATTGCTAGGGGATTAAACCCCATGAACCTGAACACTATGTCATTTGATTGGGTTTGGAAGACTGAAACTCCTCCTAAGGTTCAGTTCTTCCTGTGGCTTTGTCTACATGGTAGTCTACCCACGGCTGAAGTTTTAGGTTCAAGGGGTTTAATTCTTGTTCCGGTGTGTAAGGTTTGTAACAGGGAGAATGAATCTATTGAGCACCTTTTCAAGGGCTGTGACTTTGCCCACAATTTTTGGCAGCAATTACAAGCTCCTATCAGCACTAGGAACTCATTTGGCCTCCCTTTTAAAGAATGGTTGGTATCTAATTGCAGGGACCCTTTGAATGCCACTGTGAAAGGCATACCTTGGAGGATTATCTTTCCTTTGGGGCTTTGGCAGCTATGGCTGCATAGAAATAATTTTGTTTTTACAACAGGAATTGTAGATAATCAGTGTTGGAAAAAATGTTTGAGGTATAGCACTGAATTTTTTGCTATTGGGCTGGAAGCTAGGAGTAAGCCGACCAAAACTATCATTCCTGTGGGATGGGAGAAGCCACCGTGGGGCTGGTTGAAGCTGAACTCTGATGGTTCAGCTATAAATAATCCCAGCAAGGCAGGTGGAGGAGGCTTATTTCGTGATCATGAAGGTAATTGGGTGAAGGGATATGCTAGAGGGATTGGGCACCCCAACAGCTTCATGGCTGAACTGTGGGCGTTAAAGGGATGGACTAAAGCTAGCTAGGGAGATGGGTGTGAACAACCTTATCATTGAGCTAGACGCGTTGAGCATAGTTTTGCTTTTGAACAATGAAGCTGAAAATATCATGACGGAACCTTTACTCTCTGATTGCAGGAGCCTCTTGAAGCAAATCCCAAACAAACGCGTGCTTCATATCTACCGTGAAGCTCATCAATACGCGGATGCTTTGGCCAAGCTTGGAGCTCAGTCCAGCCCTCACTTTGTTGTTTTTTGTAACCCACCGCTTGTGGTGGAGAATTTGCTAGCTGTTGATAAAGCTAGCATGGTTTGTAATAGACTTGTAAATTCTTAGTTAATATTATATCATGGGTTACCAAAAAAAAAAAAACTTCTGTAGCTTGAATTTATACTCTAAACTCTTTATAAAAAAAATACTTCATATCTAAATGTCTAAATAAGTTCACAAGATAAGTCATCCTCGTGTTTGGAATTTGAGTTTGGTAACCTCTAGTCTTACTTGGAAAGTAAATTCAAGCTCTGAAAAATGAACTATACAACTAAATAAGTTTAGATGAAGGCTTTTCATTGAAACTTATTTATACAACACATGGAAACGTTGACACAAGACAAAGTTTGTGTATTATCTCATATATGTTGGGAACAAAGGAAGTACTTGTGCTTGTTTCACGCTCAACAACTAAAAGAAAAATTCTCTTTAGATTTCTAAAAAAAATACTTCCATATGTGCAAAACAGAAAATTTCTGTCTTACCCAAATAAGCAAACAATTAAATAAATAACTTTCCTAGCTTTTTGAGTGACATGCAACTAGGCTACCAAGTAATTTCATGTCAGTCATGATCTTAAGATACTGCACTTGCAAGCTAAGTGGGTGTTCCCTACCATGTGATAATGTCAATCAGTTGGAGCTGGAGAAGGCTATTTCCCTATTATTAAACCTATGCATGGCACATCAGAACTTGGGAACATGGAAATTCACTTCCTAAATCAGTCGGTATACTTCAATTAACTAACTTGAAATGGTAAAGTTCGCTAGAATAATAAGACTTTCCAAATCAGATGAAATTCAATTACAGCAAAAGACACTAATTGCGTGGTTCCATTTCTAAACAGTAATTCTTCATGCTTTAATGATGTTTAAACTCGGCAACTAGCCAACAACTAACAATGATACTGATGTGTGATTTATCCATTTAATAGACTACTGCACAGCAAGATAAAATTTTGCAGCTCTTTGCTACAACATATCCAGTTAGAATAGACAATGGACAACAGCACATCAAGATGAAAATTCCACTATTTTTTCAAACTTGAAAAAGAGAAAAAATAAAATAAGCACCAGGGGATTTTTTATGAGTAGGGAACCAAAAATAAAATCCTTTTTTTGTTTTCTCTTTCTCTCTCTCTGAAATAATTGCTAGGATAGCTATATATTCGTTATAATTTTATAAATGTTTAATTAATTTAAATAATTGTTATATACAATTGTTATACACAATCAGTCTTAAATCAAGGAAAAGAAGAAACAGAAACCTCTTAAAGCAAGGAATTTAAGAATTAATTACCTGAGAGTGAGAGAGAGATGGTGGGTCAGAGAGATGGTCACAGTCCGACGAGGAGAGGGGCCACCGACGACAGAACCAGCCACCGATGAGCCCGAGCCGCCGCTGATGTGTTGAGAGGAGAATGACAGAGAGAGGGAGAGCCGCCGATGAGTTCGAGCCGCCGCCGATGAGTTGAGAGGAGAATGACAGAGAAAGGGAGAGCCGACGATGAGTTCGAGCCGCCGCCGATGAGTTCAGAGGAGAATGACGGAGAGAGGGACAGCCGCCGATGAGTTGAGCCTTTGGGTGTTTGAGAGTGAGAGACTATGAAAGAGAGAGTGGGTGTTTGAAGTTTTGTGATTTTGACAGTGAGAGATGAGCGTGATGAGTGAGAGATGAGCGTGAGTGTTTGAATTTCTGTGGCTTTGACAGTGAGAGCGAGAGACTGAGTGTTCAGTGTTTGAAAGTGTTTTGGTGAGAGTGAGAGCGAGACTGAGTGTAGGACAGATAAGGGACATTGAACACAAATCGAGTCTATTAGACTCGAGTTCTTAAAACGAGTTTAATAGACTCGATTTTCAAATCTACGTGGACACTTTGTCCACATCAGCCGGTGCCGCGACGGAGAAATCGAGTACATTGTACTCGATTTATAAGCCCAAAATCGAGTTCAATGAACTCGATTTGTTAGAAACCAAATTAGTTTGAAACGTTGCCCAACTAATAATATTGTTTACATTTTATAGTTATTTACAAATTTTGTTCATAACATTCTATTGCCTTTTGTTAAAAACAAATATCCTTGTAGAAAAAATATGTAGAAGAGAAAGATAATAGAATTGTGCATATCTAAATATAGAGTAGTAAACTTTTTTTTTTTTTGGAAAAAGGCGTTATAATGAGTATTATATAGGCTACTTATGAAAATAATATTCTATAGTTATTGGTTACTAATAACCAGAGACGGACTTAGAATTTCAAGCTAAGGGGGGGCGGAGTATAAGAAGAAAAAAAATCCAAATAAATATCCTTATAGTACTAGCAAACTATATATAAACCAAGATCAATACACAAAATTAGTGTTTCTTAACACATTAAGATGCAATCTTTTACCAAAAAAAAAAAACACAAAATAATATTGTTTCTTAAGAGCATTAACTATTGCAAAAAATAAAAAATAAAAATAAAAAATAAAAAATTTA
This sequence comes from Castanea crenata, assembly GCA_020976635.1. NCBI lineage: Eukaryota > Viridiplantae > Streptophyta > Magnoliopsida > Fagales > Fagaceae > Castanea > Castanea crenata. The sequence goes on from JAGHPS010000975.1 coordinate 110,451, forward strand.
TTTCCATAAATCCAAAACTTACTTTTGCTACTTTAATATAGCATTTGAAATGTCTTATACAGTTGTGTTTTTGGTATTTGGTATTCTAAATACTAAATATTTACTATTTAGAACACCTAATGTTAGTACTCTAATACTGTGCTGACTGAGATTTTTTATTTTTTATTTTAAAATTTTGTTTTTGTTAAGTTTTTTAGTTGGGTGGTTGCTAGTTGGGCTGGGCTAATTAAAATGGAGGGAGTCTAAGTCATTGAAAGAGTGAGGCAAACTCAAGAATATATATATATATAACTATTAAAAAAATTGTTTTTTTTTTCTTTGGATTAGGGGAGCCCAATTTTTTTTTTTTCCTTTTTTTTCTTTGGGCTAAGGGTGGCTTGCCGAGCCCCCCCTTGTAGGTTTGTCCCTGCTAATAACCCATAATTGCCCAACGACTATATCATCAATTATTGCCCAAAGATTATTTTTCTCATAATTGCCTAACGGCTATTTTACTCATAAGTTTCCAAAAAATAAATAATAGTAAAGTGTTTGGAACACACACGAATACCAACAATCCCCACATGTTACAAACACAAAATAAGAAAGGCAAGCAACTAAAAAAAACATGCATCAATATGATACCAAAACGTCTTAGCCATACTTAGGATAAATAAGTAGGAACTAAATGAAAATGGTGGAGTTAAAACTCTTTTAACCAAGCTATTATTAAACCAAACTTACCACCCACATAACTTTCTTTACAAAAGTTGTTCTTAAGCGAGTTGGTACCTTACCCAGGCCATGCACCACTGGGTTTTAGAGGGCTCTAGAGACCTACCCAAAAAGTCTCATAGGAAGTCGCACAACTTCTACTCACACATAGGTGGCATCCATTAGGAGTGTGTGCAGGACACCCCATCTCAACAAGTAGGGAGTATGGATCCATGAAGAGCCTAAATCTCAATCTCGAACAATCTGCAACTTAGTTGGTGACATCCATCAGGATTGCATGCAGATACACCCCATCCCAACAGGTAGGGATATGAATCCATTAAGAGCCTAAGCTCATCCTCACCAAAGTCAACAACTTAGTACTGTCTCACACCATAGGGATGAACTCATCACTAATCTCCTTAGAGAGATAGTGGAAAACACATACTAAATGACAGTGCCCACATGGACCACTAATGTCCTCTACCCAGTTAACTACCCCTTACATGGAATCACCCATTATAGAGGTTGGGCATTAGTCACAGTGTCACAATTTTGGTATCTGTCCAATCGCACTAGATGTCTCACCCACTAGCCTTCTTGCCAGTGGTTTGGTCAAAGGATTGGCCAAGTTCCTTTCTAACCTCACAAAATCTAAGCACATAACACCCTTATCAATAAGTTGTCTCACAATATTATGCCCCAATTAGATATGTCGAATTTTTCCATTATAAATTTTGCTTTTAGCACTGCTATGACAGCTTGGCAATTACAATGAATGCAAACAAAAGCAACAAAGTTAGTAAAAAGAGGTATATCAATTAATAAACTCCTAAGCTACTTGGCTTTAGACCCAACCTTCTCTAAGGCCACTAACTTTGCTTCCATGGTAGATCTTGCTATGTTAGTCTGCTTGGATGACTTTCAAGAGACAACCCCTCTAGCTAGTGTGAACATATATCCACTAGTGGGCTTCACCTCAGCTCTAGTAGAGATCCAATTAGAATCACAATATCCTTCTAAAACAACTGGATAGCCACATTATGACAAACTAAAATCAAAAGTCCCCTTTAAATATCTCAATAATTTAGATATTGCATCCCAATGTTCAAACACTAGGATTATCAGTGTATCTACTCAATCTACCAACATATGCAATCTTAGGACGAGTACAATTTGTCAAAAACATTAAACTACCAATAATTTTTGCATATTTATCTTGTGAAACACTATCATTACGATTTTTAACCAAATGCAACTTTGAGTCATATGGAGTAGACATAAGTTTTCTCCACATAATAAGATTGTGATAGTATAATGTAATCATTGTCTCTAAGGATTTTGATACTGAAAATAACATTTGCCTCACCTTAATTTTTCATATCAAATTTAGAGGCAATAAAACTTTTAGTATCATGCTGAACATTATGGCTAGTTCCAAATATAAGCAAGTCATCAACATATAAACAAATAATGACACCTTCATTATTATTAAATGTTGAGAAATTTATATCCCGATTGATAGAATTAACAAGTTTTAAACTCAAGTTATTTATTAGATTTATTATGAATAAACTTGTTAAAAACAAACAAATATCAAAATCATATGCAGTGGAAAAATAAATAAGACAAGATATGATGACCTAGGAAAACCAATGAAACAAACTAGTTTCACAGTAAAAAATCTGGGAGGAAACCTTCCCGAAAAGTAATCTACTATAGTAAAGAGAAGTTTCAGATCTAGTACAAAACCTTTATCCCTAGACTCTACAATTCCCGTAGATGAACTCATAGTAAAAATCTTCTACCGCTCTAGAACTTTTGAATCCTTCAATATATGATGTTAGGAATGCTATAAGCATATGGATAATAATTGTTGTATTAAGATTTAGTTAATTAGTTAGTTACAATTTCAAGCATGTTAATCACATTTAGCACATGTTGAAATTATTAATGCACATAGTTAATCACATTTAGCATATATTGGAATTATTAATGCACATGGAGAATAATAGAACCAATAAGATGAGGCCATGTGGGCCAATGAGATTAGAGCTAGTCTCCTATAAAGACATGATTGTAATCCAATATGAGATATCAATTGAAGAATAAACCAACTTTTTAGTGCATTAATACATCTCTCTCTCTTTCTCTTAATCTCTCTTTCTCTATGGAGGGTGACTACCTCGAATTAAGTCAATTTCTCTACAATTCACATCAATCTTCCTACAATTCATACCCATCCTCGTTAGGAATCTCTGGGTTCCTAACATTTGGTATCAGAGCCGTCGATCTTGATACGGGTGAATATGACCAGCAAGAAATCTTAAAATTGGTGAATCAAGTTTCAAAGAATTTCAAGGCTTTGTACGAATCTCACAATGCCATTTTAGAGAAGTTGAAAGCCTTGGATGAATCTAACATGGCCATAAAGGAAGAGCTCTCAAGATTGCAAGAGGGACTTGAGAACATGACAGAAGAGGAATTACAATCTCTTGATTCAACGAAACTCGAAAAACAAATCGAGTTCCAAGAACCTATTGCTGTTGTTGTAAGCTGGGATGTTGATTTTTGTGTCAAAGTGGATGATGATATACATGTACACGCTGCCCTTGAAATTCAATCAAAAGAATCAACAAAGAAGGTGATGATGATCTTCCAAGAACCAATTCTTGATGCACTATTGAAGGCTCAAGAATTCAAGCAAAGTTTGAAGATCTACGAAGAAGAAACCTTCATGTGCACGAGATCGCTTGTCAAAGAGAAATGCATGATTATGGTGATCAAAATATCACTACGGTATTGGTTCCTTGGAAGATCTCCTTTGATAAAGATGCTATTTCACAACAACACCTTGTAGGCAATGTGTTTTCAAGGGAAGGGAAATATTAGGAATGCTATAAGCATATGGATAATAATTGTTGTATTGAGATTTAGTTAATTACAATTCCAAACATGTTAATCACATTTAGCACATATTAGAATTATTAATGCACATGGTTAATCACATTTAGCACATATTGAAATTATTAATGCACGTGATTAATCACATTTAGCACATATTGGAATTATTAATGCACATGGAGAATAATAGAACCAATAGAATGAGGCCATGTGGGCTAATGAGATTAGAGCTAGTCTCCTATAAATACATTATTGTAATCCAATATGAGATATCAATTGAAGAATAAACCAACTTCTTAGTGCATTAGTGCATCTCTCTCTCTCTCTCTCTTAATCTCTCTTTCTCTATAGAGGGTGACTACCTCGAATTAAATCAATTTTCCTACAATTCACATCAATCCCCCTACAATTCATACTCATCCCCGTTAGGAACCTCTCTAGGTTCCTAACATTTGGTATCAGAGCCGACGATCTTGATACAGGTGAATATGACCAGCAAGAAATCTTAAAATTGGTGAATGAAGTTTCAAAGAATTTCAAGACTTTGTACAAATCTCACAATACCATTTTAGATAAGTTGAAAGCCTTGGATGAATCTAACATAGCCATAAAGGAAGAGCTTTTAAGATTACAAGAAGGACTTGAGAACATGACGGAAGAGGAGTTACAATCTCTTGATTCAACAAAACTCGAAGAACAAATCGAGTTCCAAGAACCTACTGCTGTTGTTGTAAGCCGAGATGTTGATTTTTGTGTCAAAGTGGATGATGATATACATGTACACGCTGCCCTTGAAATTCAATCAAAAGAATCAACAAAGAAGGTGATGATGATCTTCCAAGAACCAATTCTTGATGCACCATTGAAGGCTCAAGAATTCAAGCAAAGTTTGAAGATCTACGAAGAAGAAACCTTCATGTGCACGGGTTCGCTTGTCAAAGAGAAATGCATGATTATGGTGATCAAAATATCACTACAGTATTGGTTCATTGGAAGATCTCCTTTGATAAAGATGCTATTTCACAACAACACCTTGTGGACGAGGTGTTTTCAAGGGAAGGGAAATGTTAGGAATGCTATAAGTATATGGATAATAATTGTTGTATTGAAATTTAGTTAGTTAGTTAGTTAGTTACAATTCCAAGCATGTTAATCACATTTAGCACATGTTGGAATTATTAATGCACACGAAGAATAATAGAACCAATAGGATGAGGCCATGTGGACCAATGAGATTAGAGCTAGTCTCCTATAAATACAAGATTGTAATCCAATATTAGATATCAATTGAAGAATAAACCAACTTCTTAGTGCATTAGTGCATCTCTCTCTCTCTCTCTCTTAATCTCTTTTTCTCTATGGAGGGTGACTACCTTGAATTAAGTCAATTTTCCTACAATTCACATCAATCCCCCTACAATTCATACCCATCCCCGTTAGGAACCTCTAGGTTTCCTAACATATGAACGTCATCCTTTTGATACACGGATCACAGTATGTAACTAACTCCTTTGCACGAATCCCAGTACGTGACTCACTCACCAACTTGAGGAAGAAGAATATTGGCTGCAAAGTTCTTCACTTCATCAACAATGAAGATTAAAAAGCACTTAGTTACAAAACTCTAAGGCGCAAAGACGCAGTAGCTTCTTTTAGAGAGAATAAGGTTTCGGTCACCTTTTGCATAAATTCTCCTTGTATTCTCATGTGTGACGGCCTCTAAAATAAGTCTTATACATGTCTATGGTTGTGAGAAAAGAAAACTAACACATATATGTCAGCATGGGCCAAAAATCAGATCTGGAAATCTGAATTTCGTAAAGCTCGATAGATACAGCTGTCGAGACCTCAATAAATAGCTATCTATCGAGCAGCTGTCGAGTTTTAATGAATCAGTACTTCTTCACTTGTTTCTTGGACAGATTTGCATGGCTTCAACACTAGACTTGAACTTTTGTTCTTTGAAGTATTAAACACATCCTAGATCTATCCAAATACAAGTAAAGTGCGTTTTGTCAAAGGATTAGCCAACTACATAAAATATGTCCTTAACATTAAACTTACTATATATGCATTTATTCACGCCATTAATCACATGTCTATGTGTAAGCATCATATTATCAAATTTCACATGCCATTGTTTAGGTGCTTGTTTTAATCCATATAAGGATTTAACCAATTTACAAGCTTTATGTTCTTGTCCATGGACAACGTAACCCTCAAGTTGCTTCATATAAATTTCTTCTTCTGAATCACCATTTAGAAAAGTAGTTTTAACATCCATTTGATGTACAATAAGTTTGTAAATAGTTGCAATGGTACAAACAAAATTCTCATAGATACAATTCTAGTAACTAGAGAATAAGTATCAAAATAATCAACATTATGTTTTTGCTTATAGCCCTTAGCTACTAAGCTTGCTTTATACTTATCTATTGTATCCGGTTTTAATTTCCTTTTAAATATCCATTTGCAACCAATAGGCTTAACCTTAGGAGGAAGCTCAACTAATTCCCAAGTATGATTAGACATAATAGAATCTAATTCACTATTAATAGCTTCCAACCAAAATGGTGCATCAACAGATTTAATTGCATTATAATAACTTACAAGTTCATCTTCAACAATATAGGCAAGGAAATCATTACAGTAACTCTTTTCATCCTAGCTCGCTTGCTCCTTCTTAATTCTTGCATGTCATCAACAAGATCATTGGAAGTAAAAACAAATTTGTGCAACACTTTTTCCTTATTTTGTAAAGGAAACAAATGTTCAAAGAATATAGCATTTTCAGATTCAATAATAGTGTAAGATTCTAAAATATCACTCTTGATAACAAGAAATCTATAACATGAACTATTGCAAGCATTTCTAATAAAATTTAAAGAAAATTTGTCTTTTAATCATTTCAAACGAACCTTTGAATTAAATTAATCAATAGTAAGCTATTTTGGACTTTATCAACCTAAGTTCTTCGTATTAGAACCATGATTCGATATCATGCCACTTGAATACAGTACTTCCAACCAAAAGAGAATCTCTCATGGTACATGTGTTGGGAAATTGCCTCACATTCCAATTATGACTTGGAAAGTCAATTAGGTTTCCTAGTTGAAGAAGGAAAAATTAATTTGGGTTTCCTTGTTATAGAAGGAAAGACTATTCCTTAGTGTGGAAAGAAGTCTATTCCTTGTTAAAGAGGTAATGTATTCCTAGTCTAAGAGGAAATAGACACCTTGTTAAAGAAAAAATGTATTCCTAGTCCAAGAGGAAATAACAAAAGAGTCTTATAAATAGACAATGCTACAAAGAATTTGATGGTTTTGGCTCAAGGGTCCTCTCTATAGAGAGATGGAAAATAGAGCGTGAAACCAAAAGAGAGAAAATGGATTTTCGCTTTGGAGGAATGCAAGAGGAAGGAGAGAGCAATGTATTGCCGCCTTCAAGAAGATAGCCAAGGAGAAAAGAGTAAGGTATTGCCACTTTCGAGAAGATGGCCAAGAAGGAGAGAGTAAAGTGTTGCTGCTGTTAAAAGAGATAATTAGTGTATGTGTGAGAGCAAAGAAAAACAAGAAAGATTTTTCTTTAACCGTGAGACATACACAAGAATTATTGTAATTGATTTAATAATAATGAAATTATTCAGAGTTTATCCCGTGGTTTTTTCCCTTCAAAGAAAAAGGGTTTTTCGCATAAACTTTTGTGTTCTTGTGTGTGTGATTGCTGGTTTGAATTGATAGTTTTTTTTATAATATTATTTGGGACCTAACAACATGCTCCTAGGCTAATCAAGATGCCTAAGAACCTACATAAAGTTCATTCAGTTTCAATGTTAAACTCATTACAGTTTCTCTAACTTCTCCATTTTCTTTTTCAAAAGAAAAATATTTCTCCATTTTCTTCATGGGGCTCCAAGCTCCCTCCTTTCCTGTCCTCCTCACTTTCTTCGTTCTTGTCTTCATGTTTCTGAAAGTAGTGAAGACATACAAAACCAACAACTTGAAACCAAAGCTACCCCCGGAGCCATGGATGCTACCTATCATTGGAAACATGCTCCATTTAATTGGCTCTCTACCCCATCACTGCCTGAGAGACTTGCCCAAGATGTATGGACCCTTGATGCACTTGCAACTTGGTGAGGTTTCCAATGTTGTTGTCTCTTCAGCAGAAACTGCCAAAGAGGTCATGAAAACCCATGACATCCTCTTTTCTAGCAGGCCTCATCTCCTTGCTCCAGATATCATGTCTTACGGTTCTACAGGCATTGCTTTTGCACCATATGGAGATTACTGGAGACCCCTGCGGAAAATTTGCATAACGGAGCTGCTAAATTCTAAACGTGTACAATTATTTCAATCTATCAGGGAGAAGAGGTATCCAATTTGATTTATTTTATCTCTTCAAATGCTGGATTAACAATCAACCTCAGTGAGAAAAAATTTTCTGTGACATTTGGAATCACTGCAACGGCAGCCTTTGGCAAGAAATGCAAAGACCAAGAAGCATTTATTACACTAGTTAAGGAAAATTTAGAGGTGGCTCGAGGCTTCAGTGTTTCAGATGTGTTCCCTTCCCTTAAATTTCTTCATGTAGTCAGTGGATTGAGACCTAAACTAGAGAAAATTCATCAAAAAATGGATAAAATACTTGATAACATTGTCAATGAGCATAAAGTTAGGGTGGCAATGACAAAGACTGGCAAGGGAAAAGCAGATGATCTGGTTGATGTTCTACTGAATCTTCTGGAGCATGGCGATCTTGAGTTTCCTTCGACATCCAACAATATTAAAGCGGTTATCTTGGTTCGTATTTTTCTTCCTGCAACATACTGTGTGAACAAGAAATCTTGTCTACTTTATGTAACAATGTTTTTTCATGTTTTCTTCTTCTCACAAAGCAATAAGCAGATATGCTCCCCAAGTTATTATCTGCCAGAAGGAAAATGGCTGCCTGTTCTCTTCTATAATCCCTTCTGCTATGTGTACAAAAAAAAAAGTTTGATTATCTAACTCATGAATTTCTAATTTCAGGACATTTTCATTTCTGGTAGTGAGACATCATCAACAACTGTAGAATGGGCAATGTCAGAAATGCCCGAGTGCGCCAAGTTTTTGGTAGAATTTCATCCGAGTCATCATGGTTCAAATTTTAGATTTAGAATTTCTGAAATCGTAGATTTCTATAGATCGAGTTTATGTCAAGCTTCTTCATTAAACTTCAATAGCAGCATTTGTTAAGCTTGTCGAGACTAAATGAAACAAATTTTCTTTACTTGTTTCTCGGATCAACCTTCATGTCTTTAATGATACCATTTGATATGCTTGAATAACATACTTCTTGATACATTAAAACCAACTTAGATCTACTTAATCATAAGTAAAGTGCATTTTGTTAAATGGTTAACCAATTATATATAAAATATGACCCTACTAGCCCCCCCCCCCCCCCCCCCCTCCCAAAAAAAATTTGAAAAAAAAGAACTCTTAGTATGTGTGTACACAAAGGAAATTTTCAATTTGCCCCAAATATGCAATCTTGGCCCCCTCCCTCCAAAAAAATTATAAATTGGCCCATGAAATCCAAAAGTATATGTTTTATTCTATCACTTTTGCCCAGTTGCCTGAAGAATAATTACAATAACCTCTAGATAGTAACAAAAAATAAAAATAAATAAAGCACAATTCTGGTCCAAAGAAACCCAATTGCCCAAAAAATAATATGAAATTACTTACAGACAAAGAAATTCAATTGCCCCAAAAATAACATGAATTACCTATAGACAAACTAATATTGACAAAAAAAGTAAAACACAAATTTGGCATTATCAAATGTATGATTTTTAGTTCACATGGTGTGAACTGTGAAGTGCTTAATGTTTTTTTTTTTTAAAGTTACTTTTTAAAAAGTTTTTAGTTGTGTTTGCTATAATAAATTGTTTGGTAATGTTAATTTTTAAGAAATGAGAGAAATTTATCAATCTTATGTCAAAATATTATTTAAATGGTTAGGTAGATGTAGGATAAATTCCTTATAATTAATTATTGTTGCCTTTTTTTTAAGATCATGGGAAAATAATGGTCAATTTTGATTTTTTTTATTAAGAAAAATTCAAAATAATTTAAAAGCTCATATTGAAAATGCAATATTGTCAACATCTAGTTTGATGTCCCAATTTCTAAAATCCATCAAATAAATTTTTGAAAAATCACCATATATAAAATTGGTAATAGTTCATTATAGAATAATCTAGAATTGCCACGAATATATTATGATGTTAATTAACACAATGCAATTGAACAAGCTTATGTTAAGTTTGGTCTATACCCTTTTTTTTTATATACTTTGGCCCCCTCATTTCCAAATCTTGGTTCCGTCCCTGCTAATAGATATCAATATGGTCTTGTGAAGGTTAATCATAAGGGGGTATCAAGGATAGTTACTGAACCCCATTATAGGCAGCCAAATTCATAATATTAAAAGGAAAGCTCACGCTATTGTGAGTTCCTCGTGGATTGAACATGCAACTCAATATTGCCATCCTTGACATGGGCTTGGTGTGGAAAGCGGGAGTAGTCACCTCGTTTAGTCAGACACAGACTTGGATGCCTGTTCAGACTCCAGAGGGCTAACAAACAAGATGTTTTTTGTGCTAATTCTAATAAATAAATAAATAAAACCATAGTGTTTGTCCACTATGACCAATTTGAAATTGACTTTTTAAATTTGTCATCTTATATCCCAGATTTTGTATGTCATGATTTGTCTATATATGTTAAAAACCACTAAAGAACATGTTTTTGGAATTTATTTATTCAATTATACATTATTCAGTATTCACCCTTTCTAAATTATCTTAGGCTAAACTTCAAAATTAACACTCTAAGTTTCACTGTCTTTCATTTCAGTCTTTTAAGCTTCCCATCTGTCATTTAAGTCTTTTAAATTTCAAAACATTCCAATTCAGACTTCTATTATCTTGTCATCCATTCTAGCTGTTAAATTACAAAAACTACGTCATTATGCCCTTAATTAAAATTAAAATTTTTATTATTTATTTATTTCCTAAAAAAACATTACTTTAAAATATATCCAAAAATTTAAAAGAAAAAACTATTCGGTAAACATACCAGCCCGTATAACCAAAATCCCCAAAACTATTCGGTGAACCCAATCAAATTATAAATCACAGGGAGCCTAACACCACAAACAAATCTGATAGTTTCAAGTTGCAAAGTCTAGGACGCTCATGTTCCACAAAGCTAAAATTCAGATAATGACCTCGGTTGCAAAGTGACCAACCATAATTTAGACGCAAATATCATAGCAATCTAAAGGTAATTTAAATGCGAAAATATTGCAGGGATGGCCATCCCCTTTTTCATCTATCTGTATCAATGATGATAGCATTTAAATGGTCTACGGCCCCCAATCAAATTGATCTGTAAAAATGTTCTTTAAAACCTCATGCTGTACCAAGTAAAGAGATACCAAGTGATTTCCAAACTAATCTCCTTATGAATTATAATTTGATTGGGTTCCCCGAATAGTTTTGGGGTTTTTGGTTTTACGAGTATAGTGTCTTTACCGAATAATTTTTGGATATTTTTTTAATTAATTTTTTGGTAAATAAATATTAAAATTAAAATTAAAAATTTTAATTAAGAGAAAAATGAAGTAGTTTTAGTAATTTAATGGCAAGAATGGATGACAAGTTAACGGTAGTCTGAATTGAGGTATTTTGAAACTTAAAGGACTTAAATAACAAATAATAGACTTAGAAAACTAAAATGAAAAATAGTGTTGAAACTTAGAGAATGAGTTTTAAAATTTAGCCTTTTATTTTAATATTTATTTCAGAAGAAAAAACTAAGATAAAGTAATTACAACTGAGACGTGAATATTGCACAAAGATGCTCCTAGATTCCACACTGCATATATAAGATGCAATATTCACTTTCATATATACCATGACCTGAAAGAGGAATATTTTAGTAAGTTTTTTTTTTTTTTTTTGCAAGATTGATTATATTTTGTGTGGTAATTGTAAGTTTTTATAATTTGGGTGATTTTTTGTAATTAACCCTAATAAGAATAAAAATTGAAGTTGAGCAGAATATCATAGCTACAAATAGAAGCCACTGGACTAAGTATTTGATAGCTAAACAAAATAACAAATAATAAAATATTATTATTTTAACATTTTTAAAATTATTTGATTAAAAAAAACTAACATAACGTAATCCTACTAAGAAAGCTGTGGGCTTTTTGTACTTCTAGAGAAAGTATTTGCGTACTGCCTGGGAAACTTTTTGCAGCTCCACATCAAAAGAATTTCCTCACTTTCCGTCTTATAAGCGTGAAGCCGAAGGAGTAGTGTACCATTAGTTATTGATGGTACACTACTCCTTCGGCTTCACGCAGAAAATGGAGTTTTCCAGGGAGTATGCAAATAGCTTCCCTACTACAAAAAAGTAGCCCATAATAAAAGGAAGCTTCCTTTTATTGTGGGCTATTTTTTTGTACTCCCAGGAAAACTATTTATGTACTCCTTGGAAAACTTTTTGCAGTCCCACATCGAAAGAATCTTCCCTCACTTTCTGCCTTATAAGCGTAAAGCCGAAGGAGTAGGATACCAAGGAGTACGCAAATAGTTTCCTTGGAAGTATAAAAAAGTAGCCCACAATAAATAACTAATGGTACACTACTCCTTCGGCTGAGAGATTCTTTCAACGTGGGACTGCAATAGTTTCCGTGGGAGTACAAAAAAGTAGCCCACAAAAGCAATAAACAAATTATAAAGTCTAGA